>JASDQU010306477.1:27793-44686 GCA_032191745.1 Picea mariana | reverse complement strand
TAATTATTCATTTACTACAATTTGAAACTTAGGAATAATTTGAAAAGAGAGAACCATATTTTGTGGCATATTGTCAGATGTAGTTATTTGGTTGGGTATAATAGTTTTCCAGTGTTTTCTATGAGTAGGACCCCCCTTGTGGGTGTGTTTATAGACATCTCAGTTCTTGGTAATTTATAAGTTCCTTGCTAGGGTTTGGCTTGTTGGCTATTGGTACTAGCATAAGGTTTATATTGGCATCCAACCAGATTTGAACCCAATCCTCACCCAAGTAATCCCAACCAGTTAGCAATTTCCCCATATCTAAAAAAGAAAAATATCGATGCATGTGAAGTGCACAATAAAATATAATAAAAAATGGCACAAAATTATTGAAGTGGCAGTGACAATATAGAAGAAGTTCAATGAGTTAGCTTTGATGAAGGACTACTTCACCTTTAATTACCAAAATACCAACTCCCTAACAAAATTTAAGATGACCAAGACAAAAACCTAAATCTAAGTTATTAACTATGTATTTTAGGTCAGACCCATTAAAATTTAAGATGACCAAGTCAAAAACCTAAATCTAAGTTATCAACTACATATTTTAGGTCGGACCCATTAAAAGTATTAGCATGTGAGCCCTTCATGTCTTAGAGACCTTTTAGTCATACACAACTTTTAGTTGCATATAAAGGGTGTATTTTACTTGTATGGTATTATATATGTTATGGTTGTTGTCAAAGCATGATATGAATTGGATTTTTTTAATGGCTTAAAATAATGGGAAGGAAAATCATTAAATATGACAAAACTCATTTTAAATATAAAATGTTAACATTATAAAATTCAATTGTTAACCCAATAAAAATAACAATTTCATGAAATTCAAAATCATAATTTTAAAAATTACTTGAAAAAATGAAAAACTTAAAATATTTAATATTTTTCCATTTTTCATCATTAATTTTAAAGACACATAATTTTATATTATTGTATGGCGTTGTCTAAACATTCAACTTTTTAATTTTTTTCACCAGAATCCGGCGAAACAGATCTTGGTGAAATCTCCATTTTTTTGTTGTTTAAATTGCATTTTTGAATGCATAAATAGATTCAGCACCCTGAAAAACCTTCAGAGCACTCGAATTATACAGACTCGATCACTCAAATATTGAGTTCCAACAATTTTTGGTTGGATTTCAGTAAAAATTGATCGAAAAATATGCCCGTAAAAACTCCAAAAAGTCACCCGCGGGGGTGTAGACCGATTGGCAAGTGTCGTGTAAATGGAAGGAAATATGTAAAGTAGGTCTCAAGTTCAATTCTCACCCTGATTTACTCGTGCCCCATGCTTGCGGGCTGTGTGGACACACCTAGAGGTTATAGAGGTAGTGGACAGGTATCGACCTCGTGTCACGCGAGTAGGAGAACCGCGAGTTGTTGATTCCGCTTGTAAAAAAAAAACTCCAAAAAGTCGAATGTTTAATTTTTTATTTATTAAATATTATTGTATTATTATTATATTTTCATATTTATACCTTTTTATTTATTAAATATTTACTAAAAATCTTATTTTCTTATTTATTAAATATTATTTTTTTCCTCCGAAAAAAAAGCGTAATTTTTATTTCATCCGAAGATAAAAGAAAATGGCATTCTATAGAATACATGAAACCATGTATTTCGTTGATCATTAGAGAGGCCATCTCGTCTCATTAGTCCAAAAAACTAAGTAGTGATGCAAGCGAAAAAGCACCAAATATACAACTTCTAACTAAATTTAAGCAAAAAACAGGTTACGGCACCTTAACATTTTTAAATCACAAAAGAAATATCGATATAGAGTAGGGATTGTGCCATCAAAAATATAAATCTTGGAGAAAAAACAACCAAAAAATGCTTCATGTGGAGGTAGTTGTAAATCTCTGCTCTTCTATGAACGATCGATGATAGTACTCAAAAAATTCTCCATTGTTTGATTTTTAAATCAACCATTGCCCATAGCCCATTTGAATACCTTCTTTAGAGAGTGAATCATCATCCATTTTGTGCTCCCTGTAGACATGTCGCACACAAAAGGAGTCAAAAAAGTCCAAAATATTAGAACTTCCTCAAGCAAAGGGAGCAGAAATATGTTGTGACATCTCTATGTTTTCCCAGCCCAGTTTATGACATTTAGAGAATCACCAAATATCTAAATGGATTTCACCTCTTTTTCTCCAGCAAAAAGTAATAGCAGTTTTAAAGACATTAATTCAGCAAAAAAATTTATTTCTGGTCTCAGTCCCATTTTCATTTTAAAGAAATGATTCTCTAAAAGGAACAGTATAGCACCCCCCCCCCCGCATGACTGGTTGTTGTTTTTTGAAGTGCCATCGAAAAACTCCCACGACCTAGAATGATCCACTAGTTCCGTCTAAATAGTTTGAATTGGGCCTTATCCTTTTTCTTGTGGAAAGTGTGTTAGAATAGTAAGGCTCTAAGATGTTATGATTTCTGGTGGAATGGGTTTATCCCGAAATATAGTTAAATTACGAGCCAACCATGTACCCCAACTGATAATCAGTGGTAAGGTCTTATAGTTGTGAGTTGAGCCATTGGAAACCCAACCTCTCCATGCCTCCTCCACTGATTGACCTTTCCAATTACACTCCTTACCCAATTTCGCAAACCACTCCTTCCAAGTATGTTTGACAAATGGGCATAAAATAAAAATATGGGTCACTGATTATTCATTTTCTTTACATAGAATACAATATCCCAGACCCTCAATCTACCTCTAGTTCATCATATCCCAAGTGGGGGAATCGCACTTTCCATAAACCTTTCAACCACCAAGAAGGCTCCCTTAAATGGAGCTCTATATTAAGTTGGGTGTAGCCCAGTTTTGGTGTATATATTCCATGTGGAGCATGTTTTCATACTATTGCATCCTCTCTATATAGAATAAGGATATGAGCTACTTTTAAAACTCTCGTATGATTTTTCCACAAAATGTTGAAAGCTTCCCCTATCCCCAACTGATTAGAATCCTTCCACTCCTAATCCCATACAGTGGTTCGGTGTGTATCTGCAATCTCGTTAAGGTAGAATAGACCCTAGGTGTGTAGTTGATGAACCAAGACTTGAGGGAGGAGGTGATTGTCTCCACTACCCAGCCATGGCTCAGATCTGAGGTGAACCTTCGTGCCATTTCCAATGCACCAAGAAAGTCCTTCTCCAAATACCTCAAAGGAGTTGATGATTTCCTTCCATATGATTGAACATATAGTTTTCTTCTTTAGAGGATTTTGAATCCATTCCACAATAGATTCTGAGAATATGTGTTTTGAATAATCACTTTCATCCATAGATTGTCTATTGTGATCAATATCCAACATGATTTAGCTTCTAGATCTTTTGAGAATAAGAAAATATTTTCCAGCCCCCACCCTCCTAAAATTTTGGGTACATCCAGATATTTCCATTTGACCCATGAGAGAACAAATTTATCCTGAGTACCTGCCCATAGGAATTTGAAGTATATCTTCCTTGCCTTTTCAAGAAATCCTTTGGGGATCCAAGAAAGAGACATCCAACAGACTAGGATTCCTTCGAGAACCAATTTAAATAGAATCAAATGGCCTACTCGAGATAGCCATCTAAAACTCCATCTTTTTAGCCTTTTTTCCAATTTTTCTATTAACCATGACCAGTCTTCCTTCTTGTAGCAGTTCGGATTTAGATGGAAGCCTAAATATTGTATACCTACATCAAATTCCTTCACTTCATAAGGATAAAGGGATTTATAAAAATCCAACTCTTCTGCCTCCGAATTTTGGACCGATAGTGTGGATTTTCTTTCATTTATTCTCATACCGTCACCCTGCCAAATAGGTCCAGGATGTTGTGAAATTTTTCATCATCCCCTCTTTGACCATTACAGAAGAGAAGACCATCATCCACAGAGAGTAGATGTGTTAACTTAAGCTTAGGGGAAATTGAAATTCCTTGGAACTCACCACTTATTTTGGCAGCTTCTAGAGTTTTGTTGAGACCCTCGGAAACAAGAAGTAAAAGGAGTGGAGATAAGGGACAACCTTGTTGGAATCTTCGTTCAGCATGAAAGAAAGAGGAAGCAGGTCCATTTATGAGTAATGCAAAGGATGATAATGTAATACAACTCATCACCCAATTTATAAAAGATGTTTCAAACCCTAGATGAGTAAGGAGGAGCCTGATATAAATCCAACTAACTCTGTCATAAGCCTTTGACAGGTATGTCTTCAGTACAAATCCTTTGGATTTCCTAGTCTTGATGGTGTGAATTCCTTTCTGCACCACTCCAATTTCCTCATGAATTTGTCTTCCTTCCAAGAAACTGAATTGTTCTTTCGATACCGAAGTGGAAAGAATAGTCTTTATTCTTCTTGCAATCACTTTTGACACCACTTTGTAAATACAATTACATAGGGAGATTAGTCTGTAGTCATCTAGAGATTGTGGGGAATCAGATTTCGGTATCAAGTCTATAAAAGCGGAGTTTAGGGGAGAATGTGTGTGTCCTTTCGTGCGTGATTCATCCACCATATTTAAGATATCCTTCCCAATTAGATCATAGAGGCCTAAATATATATATATATTCCAGCCATTCGGCCGAGGGCTTTAGTTCTTCTGGAAACTATGTAATACTTCCTTAAGTTCTTCTTCAGATACTTCCTCCATTAGAGACCTATTATCTTCATCATCCACAAAACTTGGAAAGAAAAGTGTGAGTATGACAATGTCTGCTATAGTGGCTTGATCATCTTCCTTAAAGATATTTTTTAAATGACTCTTCCCGAGTTGTGCTAAACCATCAAAAGAGGAAATTTCTCTCCTTAAGTGATATGTAAGGCTCCAAATGGTATTTGTGATTTTATTGCCTTTAGCATAAGCCTAGAAAAATTTTGTATTTTCATCCCCACTTTCTATCCATATAGCTTGACTCTTTTGGTGCCATACTTCGTCTCTATCTTCCAAAAGCTATCGTCGTTACTTTTCTAGAGTGATTAGAGCCTCTTTTGATTTCGAGGTAGCATTTCCCCCCCATCAGAGTCATAGATAGCTTGGAGTGTTGTTTTTGTGTCATTTAAGTCCTGCTCATCTCTTTGTCTTTTATTATGATCCCATTGCACTGTTGCCTTCTGTGCTCATTTGATATTTGTTTTCAACTAAACACCAATCATCTCCTCTGATTTAGGATCAAATGGAACCCAACAATCTTTGACTAAAGTATGGAAGCTTTCCCCCTTTATCTAGGTCAAATTGAACTTGAAGGGGATTTTCGCCTTCTTCATCCCACCTATGACCTCCAAAAAAATAGGAGAGTGGTCAGATTCACCACCACTACCTATCCATTGCCTAAATTGTAGAGGACGCTCCAGGAGTTTATTTTATATCAAGAATTGATCAATTATTTTCACAATTCAATCTTCCTCTATTCTCTTATTCTGCCAGGTTGGGTTCAATTTGACTGGGGATAGATCTGTAAGGCCTTTTTCTGCCAAGATATGCATGAAGTAATAGGATAAGGGGTCAACTCTTACCCTTGGTTCCCAAACTGCAGCTGCTTCTATGGAGAATTTTATCTCTCCTCTTACAATGAGGACTTCACTGTCAAAGAAATATTTTTGAAAAATAGAATCCCAGAAAGGTACCAGGTCAGCATATGGCCCATATATGTTTAGAATCAAGAAGGTCATACCCAGATCTTCTAAACATACTTCCACTCCTAAACCATACTCAAACCCCCATGAATTTAGAAATTTTACAGATATGGTATTCCACCCTATTACCAGTCTCCCAGAGTGCCCTTTGGCATCCAGCCCAATGAAACTCCATTGCTTGAAGAGGGACTCTAAAAGTGAAGAAATAGAATTACCTTCTCCCATGGTTTCTTGAAGAATAATAATGTCAGGATGACTGGATTCCACCAGTCTTTTCAAGGTCGATTTTTTGGAGGGGCTCACCACACCCCTACAATTGAACGAGAGAATTTTCATGTCGAAACCCCTTCTTGGGTTTTTGATTCTCTAAATTCCCCCATAATGGATAACTTTTTCACTATCACCATATCCACGAGCACCATATTCTAGGCCTTTGAAAGATGATATCTACGACCCCTACCCTTACCCCCTCTGATAGGAATTGGAATTTTTCTGAAGCCCTCTACTCGATTACTCGTATTGGATGAAATAGAGATTGCTCTAGTCCTAAGGTTATATATGACTGCCTCTTCTTTTGTGTCCCTCGAGGACTCAAAATCTTCTAATAACCTCACAGTGGGAAAATGGGAGGTTTCTTGAATAAGAGACCATTGGGTTATGGATGGTTCAGAAATAGGAAAGGATGAAGAATCCATACTCCCTCGGGATAAAGAAAGAATTTTTAGGGAACCCATCCAATCTTTCTCCAAAATAGAGAAAGATTTTATCAAAATATTAATGGACTGGGGAGGATAAGTACACATACCCTGAAATTGTGCATTTTTCTGCGCAAAATCATGGTGGATGAACTGCCCAGGGGTGAATTCCTTGAATTGTTGTCCATATCCTAATAATTATAAGGTGAAATATTGAGAGTCTTCCCCTTTTTTTCTCCTCCGGGTTTAGGCCCCCTTGCCTCCAATTTGAATGGAACCCCCCGACCCTGTACTCTGGCGGGCATCAACAAATGCCCCCTTTCCAAAGATGACGGTCTTTTCCTAACCAAATACAAACCAAATGCTTCATACTGACCCTTAAAAGGCAGGTGACATTGAATAACTACATTGCCATATTGGTGACGTCGTCGTCATCTAAAAGGAATACCCTCATAATACAATCAGTACATGAAGGATTTGTTTCCCATTACTAGCTCCATATCCTCTGCCAATCCTTCCATTACACCTAACGATACTAGAATACGAGCTACTATTAGATCTCTCGTTGCAAGGAAGGACATGTATGCGTTGAGGAAGGTACCCATAGCATTCCCTATATCCATGAAGCTTTCTCTAGTCCAAAACTATGCAAGAAGACCAGAGAGACACACCCATATAGGAATTACATACATTTTTTCCTTACTTGCATCGAATAAAGGGTTCCATTTTTTGAGCAATATTGGTGTGGATTATATACTCCATGTAATTTTTATAGCCCATTATGCCTCCTCTGTGTTACCAAACTTGAGAAGAAACTATCCATGGGATAGCATTTGAATCGAGAGAAAATGGCCTAAGGATTTTGACCAGTGGGTAGCAACCCAATACTTTGTGTCGTTTATACCGAAACGTCTCGCTCGCGCATTCCCCACCACGGCCAAGTTTTCCATCTCCACAACTTGAGGATTTTAATGTCAACCCCCAACACTAACTTGATAGTTTTCCCTCTAGATTTAGCACATTTGTTCTTTCTTCGATGTGGGCTGAATTATTTATGTGAACTAGATATTTCTTCTTCTATAATATGTATCTCCCCTTCTGACCTAACACCAGGGTTTTTCTCTAAACCCGCACTAAATGCCTCAAATGAACCAGCAAGGATTCTATGAATCTTGTCGATGCCAAAGAGCCACCAACGTCAAGATATGCGGAAGGTGGGGGTTGTATTGGACCAGCATCGAAAATAATTATTTGAAGAGACATGCTCTTACTAGGACTAGCAGCCCAAATATTTTAACCACTGCGAAAATCGTTTCCTATCAATGAGATAATAAACCCTGTATCTGATAGACTTGGCCCATATTTAGACAAAAACTCTTTCTCTAAAAGGATTTTCGACCAAGACGGAAGAGGTTTAGTGGTATGGAAGTCTCGTAGATGACTCCACTAGATTCCAAGTGGTGGTGGTCCTGTAGTCATGGGTCTTGGTGCCAAACCAATCTCCAAACCAAGACCTATAGGGTGCGTAAAATGGCTAGATCCTCCATACCCTAAGAAGGACTGAGGCTTGCAAGAAAGGTCGGCAAATATGCCTCCTCCCGCCTCCAACCCACTACCAAACCCAGGGAAATCAAGTAAGGAGCATTAATGTGATACCACCTATCTGACAGTTGGCTCCACCCATATATCCTTCCCGTCCAATAGGTCTGGGGAGAATTCAATGAGCTCCTCATCTGAATCCATGGAAACGATTGAGACCTCATGATGTCACCCGATCCTATCCGAATAACCACTTTCTCTTTAGAACATTGTGATCGCCATAAACCAAAGTCTGGAGGTGATGTGGATTCCTCCGTGAAATTTCCATAGAGCCTTTTTAATTTTTATATATCTATTTATGAAATATTATTATTTATTTATTTTGTAAGTGAGTGTAGGAATCTATATTACTGAAAAGGTTATGATACAAAAGGTGGGCCTCTTGGTCTGCCTAGAAGGAAACCAGACCAAGGGGTCCCTAGTTGTGCAAGTTGAAGGTAACGAGGGATGGTTTTGGTCTGCCACCAAGGGAAACCAGACCAGACCTTCCATGTTCCATTGGAAAAACCATATACATAAAAGAAGAGACTAAAAACATCCTCCTAAACCAAAGTGGGAAGGATATCTAAGCTAACCTGACAAAGCATGGAATTACTGCCTATAAACTACCAAATCATTGATATGGAACTATGAAGTGTTTCTGCACCTGGGGGATCTCCCTCCCGCCATCCACCTAGCTCTTGTTATCTTCCTTCTGTGAGGTCAACCGAGTCTTCCTAATTTGAGTTGGTGCACCGTGTCCATCGACAGGCGTGATGTCCATGTGATGGACATAGCATAGGTAGAGGTGGAACTGGGCTACCAACCGCTCCATCTTGCACTTATGTTCCTTCTCTACCTCTATTAACAGTTTGGTAATAGTTTCCATACTATTGATGTGACACAGGATCTCGTCCAGCATTGTCTTGTTTTCCCTATTATCCTCCTGCCTGGGTTCTTCACTTTCTGAAATCACTTTTCCGATCANACCAATACATCTTGCGCTTTACCTTTGTGTTTGTTCTTTAATTCCTTTTCCCACCGGGTGATGGTTTCCTTCACCTTCGGTGCAACCAGAGTTTGGAAGGTTCCCTTCGCCTCTTTCACGGCCTGTGTCATTCTTGTTATCCATCGTGGATTGTTCGAGACTTCCTTCCCAAGGGAGTTCTTTTTCCTGTGTATTTTCTTTAGTCACGCCATCCCACTTTGCCTGTCGCAACTCTTGTTCTGTTTACTCAGCCTGTGCCTCACTTCCCAGGTATTCTCCCTTTCCCTCCCCTTGACTCTGTGATAATTATTGTTGTTACGCTCCTTCTGATTGCATTTTTTTTTGTCCCCCTTCTTATTGACCTTTCCCCATTGTGAGCTTGCCCTTTCAATCTTGGTTTGCTCATGATGATGAGAGCTTCCGTCAATTTTCTTGTTAAGGCTCATGTGATCATGATGGGTCTTCCTTTGTCCCTGTGCGATTACTACCCTTTCTCGCTTGTGATCCGATTGTGATGCTCTTCGTACCTGTACCTGTCCTGTTGGATCGATCATGGTTATCATCTTCCCCTCATGCCTTACATCATTCGTTGTATGCGACTTGTTGCCTAGCCTTTCACTCGTTCTTTCCCCACGCCTCTTACTGGCATAATGGCCTTGCTTTTGGTTGTCTTCCTACTGCTTATTGTGATATTGCATGATAATTGGTGGCAGAGTTTTAGGAAATCTTATCCTACTTGGGGCCCGCGTACCTTCCGCAAGGCCTTGTGATGTCCTCCTCGATGTGACCTTCCATGCTTAAACTGTCTCCACAATCTTTTGCCACAAGTTGGTTGCAGTATGTTCTAAGTTGCCCATTTGGAATGTTGATCCATGTATCGTCTAGTTTTGGGCCTTCCTTGTCAACCTCCTCGTTGGTAAGCCTGTCCGCTAGTGCATTCCCTGACCTACGCACCCAACGCAACTCCATTGTATTCAAAGTTCTCATATGCTCCTGTATTTTCTGTAGGGAGTGTGCAAGGCGCCAGTGGCACTGAACCTTGCCCACTCTGGTGCCATTTTGGAGTCTTTTCACCATGTTGATAACCAGGGTGGAGTCACCTTCCATGATGGTGTTTTTCATCCTTTCACGACTTAGGATTTCAAGGCCAAGTTCCAGGGCTCCAAATTTCGTCATGTTGTTGGTTTAATTTCCCATGCTCCCAACGTACAGTTGGATGATGTTGCCACCATTGTCTCTGATCACTCCACCTGCCCCTGCCACTGTTGGATTTCCTTTTGTCGCCCTGTCAAAGTTCAGTTTGAGGAACCCTGACGGAGGGGGAGTCCAATTGTGGGCTCCTATCTGGAGTTGTGGGTTGAGCCCTGTAGGTATGTTGTTGCGCCAGTCTTTTAGTTGGAAAAATTCCAAGATACGGTAGTCTTGGTCTGTGAGTTGCGCTTTCTCCATATTGCAGTTGCGACTCTACATTGTTTCTCTTATTTGAGAGACTATTGTCTCCTTTATCCTTTCTGTCGATATGCTTTCATTCATGAATATGTGTCGGTTTTTTTCTTTCCAAACTGCCCAAATTATCATCCCCGATGTTAGATTCCAACAGAGGTTCACTATTTCATTTTCACTGTAACCCTCATTCCAGTTCTTGATGGTTGCGTTGATGTTCCCCGGGATCCTATTGGATTGGAGGAAGATGCCTGCCGCCCAATCCCAAATCTTTGTTGTGTAATTTCATTCATCAAGGAGCTGGTTAGTTGTTTCCTCCTTGACTAGACAGAGATGGCAGTGAGAGGGACTTATGAAACCCCTTTGCATAAGGTTCTCCCAAGTTAGAATTTGGTTATGTAGAACTAGCCATTTGAACATTTTGATTTTTGGCCATTGGGGGATTTTCCAAATTTTTTCCCACTGTTGCTCTGGATTTTCTTGGTCCTAACCCACGATGTAATACTGTGCTTCTTTTAAGTTGAATTCACCCCCATTTTTCCTACCCCACCTCAATTGGTCCTCTTCTTCCGAGACCCCACTTTTCCTTTTTCCTAATTCCTCCTCCACCTCTTTTGTTATTGTTTTTATCCAGGCTCTATTTTGTGGATTAAGTTTGTCCCATATCCTCCATCTGGCACTACCATCCCTTTGCTTCCAGTAATGATGGATTTTTGTTTTTCCTTGCCCAATCATTTCCTGTTAAATCTCCTCCCTATCCAGATTTTCCATTCTGGATTCATGTTGCCATGCGTCCTCCCAAAACCTTATTGTTCTACCATTTATGATTTCCCAAAAGATGTGTTTCTGGATCCAATTCTTATTTCGCCAGGCAAGATTCCAGATGGTTGATCCCTCCCTTGTGCCCATGAATCGAATTCTCTCTTGGTCGCTTATGTTTGAGGCATACTTGGCCTTCCATAGGTTTTCCCATGGTACTGATTTGTCTTTTACCGATCTCCACCAGAGCTTTGCCCCGTAGGCTTCATTGGTTCCTGTGGGTCCTGTAACCCTAGGCCTCCTTTGCTTTTTGGTCTACATACCTTATCCCAAGCCACCAGGGACCATTTCTTTTTGTGTTTTGTGCCACGCCATAGGAAGTCTCATTGGATGGATCTTATCTTTTGTTGAATTCCTTTGGGGGTTGGGAACACCAACATCATATATGTCAGAATTGCTTGAAGATCCATTTTGGTGAGGATAAGCCTTTCGGCTAGGTCTAGGGCTCTGTATATCCAATTTTTTACCCTCTTCTGCAGTTTGTTGATAACTCCTTCCCACGTAGAATTTTTGCAGGCTCTATCCGTCAGAGGGATTCTCAAGTATTTCATTGGGAGCGTCTTACGTTCAAACCCCAGAATGTTGGCCAAGTTTCCCTGAATTGTTGGATTAGTGTTGAAGAAATGTATCATGGATTTGGAGTGGTTGATTTCTGCCCACGAGGCTTCCCCACAGTCTTCTAAGACTCGTTTAAAATCCTTTTCTTCCTTTACTGTGGGTGTGCCATGGAGTAGGGTATCATCAACGAATTGTTTATGTGTGGAGGTTGGACAGTTTTCAAAAGGTTTGATGCCTTTTATTTCACCCGCTGCAGTTGCGCTTTTTATGCTTCTACTTAGCCCTTCCATCATTAGAATGAACAGGAATGGGGACAACGGGTCCCCTTGTCTTATGCCTTTGGATGGACAGAAGGGTTTGGCTGGGGCTCCATTGATAGGTAGCGAGTAGCTTGACCTTGAGACTAGAGTGACTATCCAGTTGATCCAGTGTTGTGTGAACCCAAAAGCTTCCAACGTCTTAGCCATGTAGTGCTAGCTTATTTTTTCGTAAGCCTTTGCTAGATAAAGTTGGATTATCATCCCCCATCTCCTTTGGCTTTTCAACATGTGAATTATCTCATGGGCTTGGATGATATTGTCCAGGATTTTTCTTCCTTCCACAAAACCCGCATGTTCCTATGAAATCAGTGTGGGAAGGAGTGGCTTCAGTCTATTGGCTATGAATTTGGAGATTATTTTGTAAAATACATTTCATAAAGCTATAGGTCTATAGCGGTCTGGGGTTCTAGCTTCATTTTCTTTCAGGAATAGAGTGATCATTGTTGCATTTAAAGCTTTCAAGATAGATGTTGATCACCTGGAGTCCTCCACCACCCCGTATATATCATGCTTAACCACTTCCCAACATGCTTTGAAGAATTCCACTGTGAAGCCATCCGGGCTTGGGGCCTTTCCGTTGGGCATCTCCTAGACCACTTGGTAAATTTCTTCCTTTGTGATGGGTTTTCTTAGGCCAACATTTTGATCCTCTGTGACCAGCTTGGGGATGTGTTGAATTATTCTTTGTATAGCCTCAGATCTGTCTTGGTTGGGTTCCTGGGATATCCCCTGGAAGAGGTCGACTAGTGTATTCTCAATTTCCTAGTGGGATTCTCTTTCGATCCCGTCCTGATCCCTAATCTTCAATATTTTGTTATGGGATCTTATTGCAATAGTTGTTCTATGAAAAAACTTGGTATTCCTCTCCCCTTCCTTTAGCCACCTTATTCTGGGCTTTTGGCACCACAGGGTTTCTTCCTGCTGGCATTTTGCTTCCCATTCCTGGGTCATTTGGATCTCTTCTTTCTTCTAATCCTCTGTGTATCCCTCTTTGATGCACTCTTCCTGTAGTTTTCTCATTCTATCCTCGATGCTCTTTTTTCCCTGAATTATATTTCCAAAGACTTCCATGTTCCACTCCTTGAGTTTTTGTTTGATGTGCTTGAGTTTTTTGTAAAGTTTGAACATCCTTGTCCCTTGGTCCGGTAGTTCCTCCCGCCACCATTGGTTGATGTTCTCCTTGAATATGGGATGTTCGATCCAAAATTTCTCAAATCTAAATGGTTTGTTCTTCGGTGTTGTCTGAAAATTAGCTTTTAGTTGAACTGGCCAGTGATCTGATCCCCCCTAAGGGAGGATGTTGCAGTCCAAATTTAGTCCCTGCAACATGATTGATTCTGAAACCAAGAATCTGTCTAGCCTTGTAGCTACTTGGTGGTGACCTAGTCATTTGTTGTTCCAGGTGAACTGAACATTGTTGGTCTTGATGTCCACAAGCTTCATTGTGTCAATGAAAGCTGAGAATTATTCTGCATCACTGTCCAGTCTCCTGGTGCCCCCTTTTTTCTCAATGAGTGCAGTGATGATGTTGAAATCCCCTGCCAAGATCCAATGGAGGTTGCGGGTACGATCCTTTATATTCTCTAGGTCGAGGAGCAATCTCCTTTTTTCCTCCATCACCTGGGGGCCATACACATTAGTGCATAGAATTTCCTCTGTGTTCCCTATAATTTGCATATTAATAGAAAGTGTGTGTCTCGTGGCTTCTGCTGCAAGTAGGTTCACTGATTGTGGGTTCCACAAGGTGAGGATACCCCCTGCCGTCTGTTGGCTTTAGATAGCCAACATCTTGTACTTACTCCATTGTTTTTTACTGATTGTTTCCATTATGTCTAAAGTGCATTTTGTCTCTTAAATGAAACATAGGTCAGGTTGTTCCTTACTCAATCTATTTTTAAGAATTCATTGCTTTCTTAGGTTGTTTAGGCCTCTTATATTCCACGTTATAATCTTCATTTAAACATGTGGGGGGGAGTTGGGGAATATATTTTTAATACTACCTGAGTTTATCAGGAGGGATCCTAGTTCTTGCAGGGATACGCTATTTGATTTTTTGCCTTTCTTCCTGTGTGCCTAGTGTTGTGGTTGTCCATTGCCTGTTTTGATTCCTAGGTGGCCTATCTCGCCATGCATGCACTTGATACCTCTGGATTTCTCTTCCTCCTATACCTATGGATTTATCTTCCTCCCTTAGGAGGAAGAGATATTGAATGTGATCGAGTTGCTCCGCTGGCACATCTACTCCCTGCTTTTTCCATTGCTCCACTATGTTCAGTAGATCTATCCCTTCCCTTTCCATAATGTCTCTGAGATCTGGGTCTTATGTGCCTACCTCACTTGGAGTCATCTCTGAATCTTCGTATGCTTCCTACATTGGGGTGTTGGCATCTTCAAATCCTCCTTCCCTGGGACTTTCCCTACCTCCCTGTTCTCCTTTATTGCTTGGATTTTCTATGTTCTCATGAGTTGTGTGTTCACTCGCTTCCTTATCTTTCATATTTTCCTTCCCTCCTCCTTCCCCTTGGTTGGGTCTGCCCCTTCCTTCTGTTCTAATCCTGTCTTCCGGGTTGCTTCCTGTTGGGGTCTCTCCTTGTATTTTGTTTCCTCTGCTTTTGTAATTTGGCTTCACAAAACCGTCCTCATCCTGTTGTAGCTTGGTGTTTTCTGCTTCTTGTTTTTTATTAAGAGGGAATTATATTGGTAGATGGCCATGTTCATGACATCTTCTGCATCGAAATGGGATCTGCTCATAGTCTATGCTTTGTATACATTCCTCATCCCTAAACTCCGGGCTTATGTCTTCCAGGAGCGCCCTCGAAACATCCATCTCTATGTAGATCCTTGTGTAGGATGTATATCTGCCTTTTAGAGTAGCTTCCGATGTCTTGACATATTTTCCGAGCTTGTTCCCTATGGTTTAGAAGGTGGATGGAATCCAGTAGTCGAGCGGTAAGGAGTAAAGCATTAGCCAAACTGGGACATTTTTAAAGGTTTCTTTCTCTGGGGAGAAGTTTTCCTTCCATGGACGAATGTATAGCCCCGCTGAGGCATGGAAATATGGCCCCTCCTCAAAGAATTTTTCCATGTCCTCCAGGTTCATAAAGACCGTTGTGAAGAATCCTTTCGAGCCCAGGTAGAGTTCCACTTCTCCACTTGGCTTCCAATGGTATTTTATCCAGTTGCGCAACGTTTTTTATGTGGGCCACAGGCCCATGAACTTGCAAATCGGTTCATGCGTCTTCATCTAATCTCGGAAGAGTTGTGTTTGGGGGTCTTCCAGTATAACCTTGGGTATCAGTGATGTTTTAGGTTTACACGGGTTGCACCCATCTACCCCACTGGGGTTCGTCATTGCTTGTGCACCATTCTGGGCTTCCCTGGCTCCTTCCCCCACACGATCACTTTTTTCTTGGTTGCCCTCTTGATCCTTTTCCAATCCTGATCCCGAGGTGCCTATCAGAGGTTCTTTGAAACCGTCGCCTCGTGGGCCTTTCCCTCTATCCACCACTACCTGCTTGTATGAGGGGGTTGTATTCCCTCCCCCTTTGGTGACCATGATGGTCGCTGCTGAGACCGCGACTGTTAAACCCTAACTTGAAATTTTCTCCAGAGTCGGTTTTCGTGTCCGATTAAATATTATTATTATACTTACATATTTATAATTTTCTTATTTATTAACTCTTTATTTATAAAAATTAATTTTAACATCATTTGTAAATGTGAACCCATTTTCACTTATATTATGTGATTGAAGTAACTTTCATTATGCTCTTATCAAATTTCATTATTATATTTTTTAACAACTTCATCTTATCACTATTATATTTTTTAATTGTGTTGTCTAAACATTCGACTTTTTGAATTCTTTGACCGGAATCTGACGAAACAGATTTTGGTGAAATCACCATTTTTTGTCGTTTAAATTGTATTTTTGAATGCATAAATGAATTCAACACCCTGAAATATCTCTGGGGCACTCGAATTATACAGATTTAGTCATTCAAATATGGAGTTTCAGCAATTTTTAATCATATTTCAGAAAAAAAATTATTGGAAAATATGCTCGTAAAAACTCCAAAAGGTCGAACATTTAGACTACACGTTTTTTAACAACTTCATCTTATCATGTAAGCAATATGTCCTTTTCCATTTTGTAATTTTTATAATGATAAATAACTTACAACACTAGGTGAATAATCATGTATATATTGGTAAGAGGTGTTTATTCTCCCAAAACTACTCAAAACTTTTACCTAGTCTCGACTAATTTACAACAAATCATTTACATAGCTCACAAACAATAGAACATGTCTCTAAGGAATTTTGCGACAATATTCCTATACATACTCCACTTAATCTTATTTTTTAAGATATAAATGGAGTTTCCAATTATATTTTAAATTAAAGCTTTTACAATGTATAATATATTTCATACAAAAATTTATAGACAAATATTATTGTTGTGTCTAAAGGCGTTTTTTACAGCCCGGTATGAGGGAGATGTGTAATTCCTTCCATGCTCAACATGGAGTTGACATATGTCATTTAAAAAATATTAATAACAAAAAAATGTTTCAATGTGAGTCGTAAATAAAATATTTTAATATTCATCTTAAATAAAATAATTCTATATCAACTCTATATAGAGAAATTCCTCTAAAAAATATATATTTAATATCCACCTCAACATGGGGTTGACACATGTCATTTTAAAAAAAATTATATCCATCTCAAGTAAAATAATTTTATATCAACATCCACTTTTAAGTAAAATACTTTAATATCAACTTTATATAGACAGAGAGTAATTGAAACTAAAA
>JASDQU010306477.1:1826-19965 GCA_032191745.1 Picea mariana | reverse complement strand
ATTCTTTTAGATGCAAACATTTACTCAAGTTTTGTACTCTAAAAAATATTTGCATCTCAAGGAATTTGATGTCTCTTTGGATCTAAGCTCGTGCATAATTAAACTCAGGCATAACCTAAATTCTTGTTATAAATTTAATCACACAAATAATAATAATAGTATAGCTTGAGTGGGCATCATGGTTAAGAACATGTATTTCCTTTTAAAAAATCATAAATTCAAATAGAAAAACTTTTATTTTTCTTTATATTATTATTATTTAAAAAATTTAATTAATTAATAATAATAATAATAATTTAATTAGTTACTTCTCAATATTTTTCTATCTAAACTCGTAACATATTACATAAAGAGAAATACATTATTTCTCCATCTCCATGGACATAACTTATTTAAAACAAATCAAATTATAATAAAATATAACAATCGAGATGTTCATACTTATAGTTATGAAAATTTATCCATTAATACTTATATGCTATCGAAATTCATTCATGAAAATGGATGAAAAAGGAGTAATGTACCTCTCATTCATAGGTATCCCTTTAGATAATCTATGAAGAGGAATTTAATTTAAAAGATTTATTTCTCAAATTCATAGTGATACTGATATGAAATAGATCATTATATATGTTTTTATCATTATGGGTATGGTGTACATTTTACTATGGAAAATCAAAGTTAGGAATTTGTCCACATCGAATCTTTATTTTGAGATTTAGGGTCTTAAAATTTATATAACCCATTTCCGGGATTAATATAGACTTTATTAGGGTTGAAACTTTCCATATGTAATTCCCAACCCCTCAACATTGTCATTCTCATTGATATTTTTCCAACAGTCCAAATAACACCTCAATCAAACTTTGTATGAGGGATTTATGTCTTCAACAAGTTGACCTATGCTTTTGACCACCACATTACCCAGTGGATTCCACATTAGCTCCATTATTCACACATGTGAAGATAGTCAAGTGTGAACTTTCAAGAAGATTCTAGAGGGTCCAAAAACTAACACTAATTAAAAGTTAAGGAATGACAACCCTAAACCTAACCCTAACAACTATCAAGACGTGTTAAAAACTAAGTCATGAAAGAAGAAAAGGGTTTTTTCCCTATTTTATTGATCCATAAATCCATAGATAAGCATAGAAAAAAATATAGATGTGAGAGAATAGTATAGGAAGGAGGTGATTTTGTAGCATCATTATTTGGTTATACTATGCATCCACTCCATAGTGAGTAATTATATTTCCTTGTAATTTGCATTGCAAATCTAAGAATAAAGGAGTAAGGCATAATCTTTGTTTTTGGATAGTGTTTTTGAGAGAAAACACAAAAGTAGAAAACACTTTTCGAGAAGAGGTTGTTTATGGTTGCTAATTGTTGGAAGAATTTTTTTTTTATAAAAACATTTGGGAAACAAATGGTAGAATCTATGTAGAATCTTGCACTTTACCATCATTTTAAAAAAGATCAAAATTGAATAGCTAATGATGAAAAAAATTGTTAGTGACCTAACCTCCCTAACCCCTCACGTAGGTAGAATAATATATTTTCCATGTAATAAAGGATGAAATTAGTCAATAAGGCCTATTTAGTAAATGTGAACAAATCAATGTAAGAAGACCTAATAGAATCTTTCGCTTCTAGAAATATCTTCCTCTAGAATATTATTCAGAAGATAGAATTAGTATAAATAAGAGTAGGAGGCATGATAATTCTTTGTCTTGAAAATATTGTAATAGAGCTTTGCTATGTTGGAGGTTGCCCCCTCGAAGAGGCAAGTGAACATTGCTTTCTTTTGAATAAATGTATTATTTCTAGTGTTGCTCTTATCAATATTCTGTTGTTCCATTGATATTTGTTGAATATTCATGTTTTTTCATATTATATTACATCTGGTACCTTACAACATTGACAACCATGTAAGAAAATCCTACCTATTCAATAGCCAAAAAGTAAATAAAAGTGTTAACCATATTCATGTTTTCACTCTTTACCAAAATAGTTTTCTTGATGGTTGTTGGGTAGGTAGGTTGGATCGAGAACAGAGAGAAGAAGTGACACGCAGAGAAAAGGTGTAGGATCAAGAAGACCCAAGAAGGAATAGAGAATAAAGATAATAAGATGGGGGACAGGAAGGAACAAGGTCTCGTAAAATCCATGAAAACCATTCGAGCACGAGTTGTATCCAGCTCAGAATGAGTTGTCACTAGTCGAGTGGGAGTGGAAGCTAACACGTTATGATCAGGCAAGAAAACCCAAGAAAGGGAGAGAACAGAAGAAGAATTAGAGAGTCAGGAGTTGGGATATTTAGAGAGCAGTAGCAGGGAAGTTCGAGGAAGAACAACAGCGTAGGAGCGGAATTCGAGAGTAATTGTTGTGATTGTAGGATGTTCTATGTAAAGAATCCATGAATGTAAACAATGGGAGCTATATTGAACGTCTATTGTAGCACAAAGCGCACCAAAATACCTTAACTATAATCAAGAAACCAATATTTGTGGATGTAGCCCAAAAGGGGGTGAACCACGGTAACGTTGTGTCGAATCATGTTGTGGAATGGTTATTCATGTTGTAACTGTTAATTCATGTTTGTATGATGTTAATTCTTGCTTTTTTTTATGTTGAATGTGTATCTTTACTGATAATATTGATAGATTCATACATTGTAATGTCAATTGTATGGTTAACTTCTAATTGCTAAGACTGTAGACTTGTATGCATAAAGAAGTAACTACCGATTTCAGAAGAATTAGAATATAGTGCACGAGACGGTCTGTAGGTATGACAGCGTGTGTCTCTCGTTGTTCCCTCACCGCTGCAGAATCTTGGTTCCTGTAGTCCCCATAAAGATACCTCGAGTGAGAACTTCACTTGCTCGCAGGTGATGTCGAAAGGGTCGGTATCTATAGGGTTTTTTTGGATAACTTACTATGAACCTAAGGTATTGAACCTTCCCACGTGTGCGCGCCAACAATTGGTTCCGTTGTCTAGACCCGGAATCTGAAAGTGAGGGGATGTTTTGGAGACGGACGAGGAAAGAAATAACCAAATGGATGGAACAAAAGGAACAAGAATTTTTCATAGAAGGAGAATAAGAACCCTTTCTTAAAGAATAAGCAATGGCTACAAAGGTATGTGTGTACAGAATTGCATGAGGTCCTTTTCGGTGAATTTTCTAATATTTTAGCAAAATGGCTAGAAAGATTTATGGAAAAGACCAGTATACATAGACCAGTTGTGCCAAAAAACTGGACTCTTGAATTAGTGAGACAGGTGGAATCAGTGGACAACACGACATCCCATGCAACGGAATTTTGGTTTGACAATATCTCGGGAGGCTACGTAACAGAATTTGTTGTAGATTGTACTCAAGCTTACAGTGTTGCGGAAAGAGACTTCCTTAAAGGTCTGTGAAGAAGATTCATAAGGTTGTTAGCTACAGGAATAAACATTTTGTTGTACGATAAAGAAGTGATGACGATGGAATCAGATAGCTAAAGAACAAGGGTTTTTTGACTAGGAGCTAATCAAAGGGTAGGAAAATGGACAGAGGAAAGGGAGACTGAGAATGTAGGAGAAAGAACAAGGGATATCAGAAGGAGCAAACAAATTTGGAGTTTTGTGCAATGGGAGAAGGTACAAGAAGTTAAGAACTGTGGTTGAGAAGAGAGAGCAGCGAAGTGAGTACTTGAAACATCATGCAGACATCCATATCATAGAAGTACAACATATAAAGGGAGAAGAGGAAGATATTCCGCTCAGCCCAGTCATAGAAGAACTAGTAAGTCGTGTTCGAGTCGAGTCCTGGTTCGAAACAACAACCTTGTGGACTTCGCCTAAATCTGAGACAACATTCGAAGATCTTTCCAGAGAAGTGGTGATCAGTACAGGACATCAGAGCAGCAGTAGCCAGGGCAGTGGTAGCGGTACAGGTAGCCAGACTCAACTAGCACCATCAGGAAGGGGTCCTACACCCAACATGGTCGGGGTAGATAATACACTGACGTTACCGGAGTTCAAAGGAATTGGATCTAAGGATCCAGAACAACACTTGTTCGTATGTGAAACCATATGGGATGTAAAGAATGTCCACGATGATAGTGAAAAGATTGTGTAGCTAGCAAAAGCATTCAGAGGCCGCACACTAGTATGGTACATGAAGTTGCAGAGTACCACAACACTAGGCCAAATGAGAACTCTGGCAGAGATTACACAAGCCCTATTAAAGGAATTCAAGAAACCGAAATCAGAATCCCAACACATTACAGAAATAAAGGAGATCAAGCAGGTATAGACTAATTCAGTATGGGAGTTCAACTAGAGGTTCAAGGATGTGATGGGGAGGTTAACATTTCAAATACCGGACCAACAACACAAAGAGTGGTTCATTGTAGGCTTGTTACCTCACATCTGTAGTCTGCTAATACATCAAAAGGTTACTTCCTAGTCTGAATCATTGGAAAATTATATGAAATTGGAAGACTCTCCATATAGATACAATAGTGAAATGACGCAGATACATAACCAACTAGTGGCCTTAAAAATTCAACTGGCAGAAATTACAAAGAGGAAAGAAAAACGAGAATAGATATGGTGCACCAAATGAAGGACAGAAGGTCACCACAAGGATGAATGTCCAGCCTTTGCGGAGTACTTAGCAGCTAGAGCACCAAACCCGCTACTAGGTGGAGGATACTACGATATATGCAAGAAATAGGCACATCATCCCCATGAGTGCCAACTACTACAAAAATATCAGCATACCCCAAGAAGATTATTCTATATCTTTTGTAAATCAGTGGGCCACGAAGAAAATGATTGTCGTTCATTTGATCTAATGAGGGAGCACACAACATACATGTACAGGATTTAGGAGGAGAATGTTGTGATAGAAAGAGAAGGGAAATATAATACTCCAAGAGGTTCAATCAAGGAAACCGAGGAGGATTCAGTAGGGGGTGAGGTCAAACAAACTTTGGGCTAGGAGGAAGAGGGCCCATAGTATGTTATAATTGTAACCAACCAGGACACTTAGTGCGACATTTCCCAAATCCCCGCACAACATGTACATATTGTCAGGCGTTAGAACATGCAACAGAGGACTGTCCACAACTGTTGGAAAAATGGAAGGCCCGAGGGAGTCAAAACTAGAACCTGCACATTTAAAAGGTCTCCGCCGAACTATGGGACGAAGGACCCAAAATAGTGGTCGTTACGTGTGGAGGAACCAAAACTGGGATGGATGCAACCAATGCAAAGAAATTAGTGGAGCAGTGGGTAAAGAAATAAGAAGCACCTACATGTGCATTTGACCCATGGGAAGAGAAAGAGACCTACAAACAAGAAAGGAAAGAACTCATGAAATAGGACTGGATAGTGTATACATAAACCACACCACCTATGGGGGATATGCATCCCAAATATAGTGGAAGTGTTGTAGCAACACTTCTACAGGCCTAAACTTTGACAGGATGTCAGTAAGTATATCAGGTCTTGCACTGCTTGCATTATTTCCAAACCGACCACTAAGAAACAAGGTTTGTACACCCCTATGCCTACTTCTGACAAGCCCTGGGAATCCATCTCAATGGACTACATGTTGGTCCTTCCGTCCACCTAGTAGGGAAATGACTGTGTTTTGTGGTTGTTGATCACTTTTCCAAGATGGTGATTCTAGCTGCCTACAAGAAGAAAATCACAGTGGAGGCCACTGTCAATCTCTTCTTTGAACGAGTGTGGGTACATTTTGGGATACCACAAACCATTATCTCAGATCGGGACATTCGGTTCCTCAACACATTATGGCTGATCCTCTAGTCACTACTAGACACCAAGCTCACTAAATCCACTGCCTTCCACCCCCAGACGGATGGCCAAACCGAGGTCATCAACCAGTTGATCGTGCATATCTTGCGCATGTACAATTCCAAGCACCCTCACACATGGGATGAGAGTCTTCCCTACGTTCATCACATCTACAACAGAGCCATACATAGCTCAATCGACCACAACCCCTTTCAGGTGGGGTTGGGATTTCAACCATGGGGTCCCATGGATGTTGTACTACCCCTTGCGACCACCCAGGCAGACTCATCCCATGCTCAAAATGAAGATGAAAAAGCCACCCAATTCATTGAGAGGATACATCACATCCTCCAACAGGTTCATGATATTTTACAGAAGTCCAATGCCAAGTACAAGCAGTGCCATGATCAACATCGGGTGCCACGCAAGTTTCAGGTGGGAGACAAACTTTGGTTGCACTTGCAGAAAGAACACCTTACATGGCCCCATTGGAAGCTTCGTCCACTCTGCTATGGACCTTAAACCATCACCAAGGTTGTGGGAAATAATTATTTCGAGCTCAACATTCCCCCCTTCGTTGGCTTGCACCTAGTGTTCAATTTGGATCTCCTTTGGCCATATTTTCCACCATTATTAGACACCTCGGAGATAGCAGAACATTTGACACCAATAGAGATCAACCCTGAATGCATGGAATAGTCATCCACTAATCATATCATGGACACATAGGTCAAGGGCACTCCCCAGCAGAGGATCCATCTTTATCGGGTTGTCAAAGCAAGGCAGCTTCTGCACCAAGGCAAGTGGCTCACTCGGGGCCAAATTCAACAGAAATCCTCATCTGATGGGGGAAATAAACACAATAGATACCATTGCTTCCTAATTGGGGGGATTTATCCAGGTGGATATCAGTGTCCACCCACCTAATCCACTAGCCCATCTTGGCATTTTTTCAGTTTGGTAGTTTTTTCCTATTTTTCGAGTTCTAAACTTCCAGGATCGTTTTGAGGCCCTAAACAACATTTTTAGGGATCGCCAAAATCAAATTGTATATATATCTAGAGTTTGATGGAATAATTTGTAGTCCTCAGATGGACCTTTCTAACGGGCTATTGTGCGCCTAAAACAGATATCGTATGCAAAAGTTACAACCCCGGAAAGTTGATGTACCAACTTAACTCAACGGGGCCCACGTGACTTTTGGCACTTCGTCTCCTAGGGTTAGGTTTTTGGATGTCTAGGGTTTTGGAATTCATGTTTATCATAAAAAGGATTTCAGAGCCTCATTTTACTCATCTTCTTGCAAATGAGCGCAACCATCACATCTCTTCTCGGAGATAAGCCGCCACCATTCTAGCAAGCTTGTTTTCAGTCTACATTTATAGTTTCAACATATTTCCTTATTGAATAGAATCCAGTTTTATTGTATCTCTGTTATTGTTCATTGTGTCTCTATGTTAATAATAATAAAAATTTGTGTTCAATTGGTTGTGCTCATAAAATCTGGATCACCACTTCTCATCAAAATTTTATATAGCAAAGACTTTAAATAACTAGTCCTATCAACATATGGATCGTATATATTTATAACCAGTAGATATTTTTCCATCTTCTCAGATAAGAGATCTATCCCTAATATTGAATCATCATAACAACAATTTGTAACCTAAAGGGACTTATTTCTCCAACCAGAGATCAAACCCCCAAACCTACCCCTGGCATCCACAATCCTAAAGTCCCACCCCTAAAACATTTTAGACATGTCATCCACAATATGCCCACACTCACACATAGTTTCCTGGAAGAGAATAAAATCAGGCTTGAGTAAATCCACTACCCTCCTCGAATCTAGATTTTTTGAGGGGTTTTTCAACCCCTGATAGTTAAAGGAGAGGTAGATCATGGGAAATCATTCCCTGGGGTGCTCATTTCCCTAAGAACCCCATTGATGGATAATGGCATGTTTTTTACTATTTCAAAGGAAAACCTAACTTGATCTTGGTGCATAATATATTTCCTCCCTCTCCCCAATGGTTTTGGTCCCTTACCCTCATTACAACTTTGCCCCCTAAAAATCCTCCATTCACAGATTCACTTAAAGTATCCTTTGGAGGCCTTAAATCATACCTCAAAGCCCTATTCTCTAAGTCTAATGAGGTACCTAGGCTGAAAAAGTTACAGGCCTTCTCAGTCAATGCAAGTTTGTCACCCACTTGTCCCTTAAAATATATTGGTGCAAATCCTTGACGAGATTTTAATCTAAAGTCACCATAAAAAAAAAATCACGAAATTCCCTTGGCCCCAGCCATAAGATTTCCCATCACCTAGAATTAGCCAAGGCCTAGCAATCAATCCCTTATTCACCAACGTTTTAAAATTTAAAGGAGTTAGTTTTGTTATGATCTTACCTCCAAATCCAAAAGGAACCCACAATGAACATGATCATCTTCCTCCAATGTACGTTTGATGGGCTAGTGATTCACCTTCATCCACGGGCATTGAAATATGATTGTTTTGTGTACCAACAAGAGAGATGGAACCCTCTTCAAGGTCTTTACCTAATTCAAATTCATCCAATACAACTTCTACTAAGGGAGGACCCTTCCCACCATCAAATATTTTATTAGCTTATGTCCCACCTTTCCTATGTATTAGAGGAAATTTGGTCCAAAAATGGGACTCCTAAGGAGATTATAAAATAATAAGTCATGTATGTCACATCACACTACCATGTAAGCTAGGTCAATCTAGAACTACAAGGTGAGAGCTAAACATAATAATGATTAGTTTAAATTCATGTGCATACACAATAAATGATAATAGATATTATACAATAAATAATGTATTATTAATATATAATAATAATGGAAGTATAATAGTCAAATCCTGATAGAGCGATCGATTTCGATGGGCCTCATTCTGCATGGTGACCTAGGTTCAAAACCTTCCCCTATCGAGAGGATACACCCAAATATCCATCCATGTTAAGGGTTGGTGTGGACAATGTCAGGTGCGATCCCCAGATGATGTTGACGGCTTAGATGCCCCTAGTTCATGGTTTCTCAACCACAATCTAGTCCCACAGGTCACAGACAATATAATAAATAATATATTATTAATATGTAATATGTAATAGAAGTGCAATATAATATATAATTATACTATAATATAATAATATATAATATTGTTATTATATAGTATTAATATAATAATAATATAATGATGATAACCTTTAACTATATAATGATCATGATTATGATAGTTATTAATGTCCACTGAGACCAACATTGGTGTATTGGGCCTTTAAAAAAGAGTAAGTGATGTAGGAGCACATTTTCCTCCAAAATATACCTTGTTGAATAGGCCTAGGGGGTTTATGAATTTATCAAGGGAGTTGGTTCCCTAACTTGTTATTATTGTAATTTCCTATGTTTTATTGAAATTCTAGGAGGAATGCATAGGATAGGGTTTGTTTAATTGAGTTTGGTTAAATGTAAATGAATCTACCTATGATAGCAGATCTCGAGAGTTGTGAGGTCTAGAAGAGATCCTAGAGTGATCTCTTGAGGATATTGTGGATCTGAGACATCCTTGAAAATTTTGTGGAGTCTAAGTAGGATCTGAAACGAATTTAAATTTCAACCCTGTGTTGTATATTTTGTAAGCCTTCGAGCATTGAAAAGAGGTGTATGTAGAGACAGAGAGATAGAGTGTGAAAAGAGAGGCCAAGTGTGGCCAATAGAGTGTGAAAAGAGAGGCCAAGTGTGGCCAAAAGGCTGAACAGAGGCCAATTAAATATAAATCAGAGCAAGGCGAGAAGGGCCTTGTGTAAATTGTGTATAGATTCATTAATAGAATCTCTGTGTGTTTATCTGGCGTTTTGTGAAGTGTTGAATTATTGAAATCCATATCAGATTCTCTGTGTGCTAGACCGTTCCTTAATTAGTGTTGTGTAGGTTCGAGTCCAGTGTGGTAAATATTTATATCGGATGGGAAGAATCATAATCGATCATCAAAGAGATCAATGCCTCCAGGGTGATAATGGATCATTCAAATCCATAGTTGAGTCATTTGGAGTCGTGAATGAATAGTGATCAAGTCATGTTTTGCGTGCAAGGATAACCAGAGGTCAAAGAAACCCTTTATAAGCATCGAGGAACAACAGTCATTGGATCATTTTATTGATGAATAGAAGTCATTGGATCGAAATAGAGAGATATTCTCACTATATGTGACTAGAGGATTATAATCATTAGATCATATCCCAATTAAGTCGTCGTTTTTCATTCTAGAGCCAATCAACAGATGAAAATTGTATCAGAATTTAGAAGGACTCTGTAGAAGACCCCTTATCCAGTGGTAAGAGTAATATCCGGTCATCCATTCTAGAGCCAGATCAACAGAAAATAGTGCATTGAGAGTTAGAAGGTGCAAGGAATATAAAAGAAATGTGACTAATCCACTTCAAGAGATCAAGGACAGTGATAGATCGAGGAAGGAATCAATGACAGAGATTAGATCCAAGACAAGCCACCAGATCAATGGTTCTCATTACGGCATACCACGGGAAACAGAGGTTTTAAGGTATTGGAGAGCCTAAAAGTCCCTAGGTTCTAATGACGAAAAATGTCATGCTAATGTAAGTAAGTCCACACATGAGGTGAAACATGGAGACCAATCCCCATGATATATGGTTTCCATGGAAAACCATTGACATTGAAGATTAGATCTTGATTATGTAGATTGATGGCCCTCATTGAGACCAAGATACATCAAGATGATGTCAGATCCCCACTCAGGAGATGACATGTGGAAGCAAGGTTCTAGATCGATCAGAGTTTTGTGGTGGCCCACAGCATGAGTTGAACTATAACTAAAGGAAAATCAATGGTCTAGACTAGATCCGCGATCTAGATCGACGGTGATCCATCATTGAACGATATCATAAAGGAAGAGATCATGACCGTTGATCACCAGTACGATCAATGGCCTAAATCATTGCGGATTGCAGCCTTCAGGAGTTTTGGGTTATTGAGAAGGGCATGAAGTCTCGATGTCCCGACACTGCTATACGTGGCAGTCATCCGTGGAAGAGCATAGATCAATAGCCATCAGAGTGCGTAGAATAACTAGAAGATTCAATCGTCGATCAGGAGACGATATCTATGGCCAAGGTTTAAGAGCTTAAGTGGATGAGAGATGGTCACATTCATTGGTCGTATGGACGAAAGGAGATATTAGGTGCTAGTGGATTGGTGCGACAATAGAGAATTATAGAGCTCTGTTAATAGAGGATTTTGGGCCTAAATTGAAGAGTTAAGAGTAACTTAAGCTTAAAGTTGTAGCGGAGTTATTCAGGAACTCTGTACCTATGGGAAATAGACCTGGTGAGTCGCTATCAGTAAGGAATTACTTGGTTTTCTTTAGAATTTTATTTATGTGCTCAAAAAGATATAAGATAAGCTTTCCTAAATCACCATAGTTTTAATGAGTTAAAAGGTTAGGAAGGTTTGTATTGTAATAAATAATTTGAAATTGAAATCTAATGGGGGTGTAGGCATGGCATTCAAAGAGGAAGTGTTTTTCATATTCAACCATCTTAGTGTCACAAAAATGACAAATTCTTTCAACCCATGGCATTTTAGGAATTGTCCAATCCCTTTAACTATATAATAAGAATATCTTAACAACCGCCTTTCTATATATATATAATGGAAACGGTCTTTAACAAGCATTTAACCCTCTCCTACCATGTATCCTATTATTCCAAAAGATTCCCATATCTTTATTTTTCAAATATGAAACAAATGATAAAGAATCTCAAAAAATGTATAACATGAAATTTATATCTCTCAGTAAGACCTTTCCAATGATATAAAGCACACTATATATATATATATATGGCAATGGCCTTTAACAAGCATTTAACCCTCGCCTACCATGTATCCTATTTTGCAAGAGATTCCCATATTTTTATTTTTCAAATATGAAACAAATGATAAAGAATCTCAAAAAATGTATAACATGAAAGTTATATCTCTCAGTAAGACCTTTCCAATGGTATAAAGCACACCCAAAACAAAGATTAGGATCAAAAGTTATGGGCAAATGTCAAAAAATGTATTTGTGTCAAAAGATTCCCTACAATAGAAAAATGCATGCACCACAAAGTTTGTATGGAATATGATAAATGTATCAAAGAAAAGTTGTAGAACTTTTCAATACCTTTCTACTAGTATAAAGACTTGGTCTTGTCTAAACATTCTACATTTTGGCATTTTTTGCCGAAATCCGATGACATAAATCTAGGAAAAATCACAATGTTTTGCTGTTTAAATTGCATTTATGAATGCATAAATGGATTTAGTGTGTTGAAAATCCCCTTGGGCACTCGAGTTATACAGACTTAACCACTCTAATATGTAGATCCAACAATTTCTCGTCGGATTTCGACCAAAATTAAATGGATAATATCCCCAAAAAAGAGCCAAAATGTAGAACAATTAGACTACGACTAAAGACTTCTCAAACCCAAGTTTGTGATAAAAAATTATGGTGAAAATACTAAAAATCCATTTTTTCTTATTTAGGATACATATTGGGTTTGGTAATTTCTTATTTTAATAATAATAAAATAATAACTATGTTATATATAATATAATATAATATTAATATATAATACAATGTAAGTACAAATTATTGATAGTATATAATATTAATGGAAATACAATAAATAAATGATAATATATATCATACAATAAATAATGGAAGTATTAATAATATAAAATATTCCATATGTAGTATTTCAAAAATACTTATCATATTGATATGATCTCACCCAGATCTTGACCTAGGTGAGGTGTGTATGTGGTTAAATGTTTCCAAATAGAAGCATGACACATAATCATGCTTGACTTTTGCATGTCCACCTTAACAATTATCATTGACTTAATTCTTCAAAATTCTATTGGTTATTGAATTTCCAACTCAACAAGTGTGATTTTTCTTGATTGGCACATTTTAGCCCCAAATTTCCTTTGATGATAGTCAATAATCCCCTTCTTACCACTTGCAACCTCATCGACATTTGAAATCATTAGCTCCTTCTTCTCCCAAACTTTTCTTTTGAAAGGAAGAGGACATTCTACTCCTAAGTGTTCATATTTGTGGAATCTATTACATATAAATAGGATGCCTACATAATCCAAAGAATGGACAAAGGAGAGAGTTCCCTTCTTAAGAACCATTCTCTCTAATAGTCCTCTCAAATCCAATCAAACTAGCATGTGTGCAACCCTCATCAAACATAAGACTTTGAATGACATATCTACCTCCACAAATTATCCAAGTGCATTGCCTATGTCTCGAAAAACCTCTAGAGACTAGAATTTGTCAAGGAGCCTAGGCATATTGACTCATACTAGCACCAAGTCCATCCTTTTTCACCTTGCATCAAATAGAAAATACCAATGCTTCAAGAATAAAGGGGAAGAATCCTGAAACTAGGACCCATTCAATATATTCATTGCATCATCTACCAAATGAAAGGAGAAAGCTACCCATCCTTGTGTTAGCACATAGATAGTTGACTCATACCCCAACACTAGCCTTCGGACACTCACCATTTATTCCTTCAATCTTTTTCTCAAAAATGATGACCAAGGATGCAATTGACAAGAGACATCTTTACCATTTGGACCACTTCATGCATCTTGCCTTCCTCTCTTAGCACTATATTAACAAAAGAATACCATTGATTCACCCACCACTTCCATTTTTTTCTCTTAGTTCCACACCCTTTCTCAGAGCCCCCAGAATCTGGATCAATTGACACTAGATTAATGTCTTCACTAACCAAATCATTTGAAAACTATATCTCCCTCGAAATAACTCCACGCTACTCCTAGAGATTGAGAGCAGTACCTATGAAACCCTTCCCTAAATCACCACAACACTCAAATGAAACCTTGAATCCAAAATCAACTAGTAGAATGGAAGGTTTGCATGTGTTATAGGGCTATAAGTTGGGGAATGGACCAAAACCATACCCTAATCCATGAGAATCGAGAAAACCCCACCCATATAATATAGAGTAAATACCTCCACCAAAATTCTAATCACTACCACCAATCTAGCAATCGCATAATCATATGAGTTCTAAGCATGACAACGAATGACTCTAACATCCTAGGATATCCCACCAACGCCCTCATGGAGACCCACTTTTTCACCTTTTCCAAGAGTATTTTTCATGATCAAATTTGTGACCTTAGATCTACATTGCATTGCCCCATTCATAATGGTGCTAGGATTCCCTCTGATTACTTGTGAGCTCCATTTTTTAGCCCCATCAAGGAGATCATCAAAGTAATCAACCAAATCCTCCATTTTTTGTAATAATTATTATAATTATTATTATATTAACATACCCTTTACAGAACTATTTATTTCATTTCAAGTTGTTTTCACCACTTGTGCACATAATTCACAACTTTATCATATATGCTTAGTTCATGACCCTAAGCTCAACCTTCTAAAATCAACAACTTAACTCATAACCATCTAAAATCATCACTTGAGGACCAAAATAATATTTTATTTAGGTTAGGATTGTGAGGATAGGCATCCAAATAATCTGCAACAATCATTTATATTAAGACATAGTTGTTGTCCTTAGGGAGATTTAAAATCCTTCCTAATGGATGTCGTCACAACCTGTTTGGTAATGGATGTGCTCTCTTTTGAATGTTAAGGCTTACATTGGGACTTGGAGTTTGATAGATTAATTCATCGCTTTCAATCTTCATTGTTTCCCCTTGACTATTGGAAGTCAATAACCCCTCATACGCATCTCTAAAGAGGTATCATGGTGGCCAATGATAAGTTCCTACTAGGTGGATTTTATGAGATTGAAGTTTAAGCACCTAAGAGAGATAGTTGTCAATTGTTAGAGTTTATCCCAGTGCCCCTCACTATAATCGTCTCTACTATAAATTCACTCTCTCCTTTTGTGGACTTCATCTCCATTCATTGGAGCAATTGGAAGGCCCAATTACTATACACAATTTGAAAGGAAGGTCATTAATTAGAGTCTTAGGACAATGTATTTCTTTTGTCAAAAGCATGGGATGAAAACTTTTACATCAAAGCTTTACATTGCATGAACTAGGGTGTCTTCTCATTGTACATGATCCTTGGAAACCCTCCTAAAATCATCATTTCAAACACAAGAAGGGAGGAGTACTCCTCCCTAGTACCCCTCTCATCCTCATGGAGAGTGGTAATAATTGTTTCATTTGCCGCATGTCCCAAGTCATCAATGCATGGCGGAGTGGCGGCCTAGTGACATGCATGTGCATTCATGCGTCCCCCATTAACACCCCATCCAGGTGGACCCATTTATTATTGTTGTTGTTGTTGTTGTTGTTATTGGGATTAGGATTAATATTAATTATAAAATTTTAAAATGATTATAATTATTATTATTAATTATTAAAAAATTGACGACGATGATGATGATAGTTAACGTCCACTAAGACCAAAATTGGTCTATCAGACCTTAAGAAAAGTAAGAGATTACTTGGATTTATTTAAAATGTTTTTTAGATGCTTGAAAAGCATTAAGAGAAGTGTTCCAAGATCACTAAAGTTTTGATGACTTAGAAGGTTAGGATTCCAAGAAAGGATTCAAAGTGTCTCAAATTGWTATTTACTTTTATCAGTTTGGTCTCTATCCCTAATAATAGYTTTTTGGTTCCTAATCATTGCCCATTTTCCTTCATTTCTAGCTTCATTTACCTTTTGAACCTCCTTTCTTAATTTAGCTTGATCTTCTAGAATGAGGTCTTCATTTACAAACATTCTATACCCTTTTAAGCTCGGATTTTTACTAAGTATGTCACATTTATGAGCATTAGAACTTACCATAACCCGAATCAACCTATCTTTATGTTCAATTATTTTTCCCAGCCTTTTTGCTTTTATAAGGCCAGTTGTTTCAATTTGTGATTTATTTTTTAATTCATCCTTGACTATTGCTAATGTATCCTCATCTATCTATTCTTTTGTACCAAAAATTATGAGGTTCAAGGCTCTTTTTTTACACTCATGGTCTAACTCTATGACATTATTCATTTCCTCTTTGATAGGTTTGATATCCAATTTGTGTTCCATGCTATTTACGACCAAATTGTTAATTATATTTTCTTCTAACTCTTTAATATTGTCCCTAAGATTGTTATTTTCTTCAACCTCTTCTTCTTGCCTTGATTGTTTTTGTTCTTGGTTGTTTTATTCTATTTCTTGTAATATAGCCTCCATTTTATGCAGTTGGGACTCAAAACCTAATAGTTTATCATCTATTTGTTTCTGAATATTATATTCTAAGAATATAAAGTTATTATCAAGCATTGCTCTTATCTCACTTTGAAGTTTGGCTTCTCTCTTTTCTCTATGTTTTTCTATTGATTCCATATATTCATGCAAACTATCTAGGGTTACTTTCTTAAGCCTTCCTCTATTAGATTTAGGTATCAATAGTGTATTACTCATATAGAAAAGAAAAATAAATAAATAAGAAACTTGTGCATCTAATTAGCAGTTGGGTTTGAATATCCACGAATGGGATTTAGTTACCGCAAACCGCAAACCAGATTCATCGTAGACGCTAATAATGTATTCACTACATCAATTCACTGTAGAGATATCAATTCACCCATAGACATAAATATTCACACATTACATATGAACCACATAGATAATATTCACCACCGTATGTATTCACCGAAGAGATAATATTCACCGCATCAATTCACCGTAGAGATATAATAATGAGTATTAGTTATTAAATAATGCTTAATAATAATAAATTATTACTAATTAAATATAATATTTTTTTAATTAAAAAATAATAATAGCTATTAATAAATTATTTTAAAGATAAACTATTTTTTTTACTCGTGGAATCAACAACTAGTCGGGCACATACTCGCATGACACGTGGTCGTGTTATCCAATTACTACTATTATAACCTCCATGCATGCCAACACAACCCCTCACGTGACACACAAGGCTAGTTGAGGGTTTCAAACCGGTGACTTCACATAACGGAGTGCCTTAACATAAATATAATCTAATTCAATATTATTCAATGATTCAATATTTTTAATAACAATAAATTATTATTAATTAAATTGTGTAATTTTTATTAATTAAAGATATTTATTGATAAAATATTTTAGGCTTTTATGAAAAAACTAGACTTGTGAAAACATATTGAAAAATTCCAATAGTTAAGAGATCCTTAACTAAGTGATCCTTTCTTGAGGATTGTGGCTAGGGTTTACCCTAGCCGCAGTCTGCGATGGACATTTTCATGGCATGCTGCAGTTTATGTCGAGCTCGCTTGTGGTCGTCGGTATGTCGGATCTGGGTTTTGTGGTTGTCGGTTTTGTGTACAGTGGAGTAGATCTGTGCTTTTCCCTACCTCATTTCGCCTTGCATGCATCTATCTGTCGCCCTCGCATTTGCTCGTCGTCACCGCCATCTAAAATAGTCTGACACCGTTCATCGTGGGTGGTGTGTGCTCGCTCCAATGGGTGGGTTTGGCCATCGTCGGGTTTCCCTTGTTGGCATTATTGATTATGTGTTGTCATTGATGGAAACATGAGTCCAACATGTACAATAATCAGAAGAAGAGGAAGATCACCTTGTGGCAGAAGCAATTTGTGATCATTGTTGATCATGATAGGATCAACAGTGATCATATGACTCTAAAGCTCAGGAGAGGTAGCATCCAGAGAATCGATGTACATAAGAAGTAACGAAGAACAAGGAATTAAGATCACAGGAGAGTTAACGACTAAATATCCGAGCATAAAAGAATGCACAAATTGTTATTAAAAGCTTAGGAGAAATAACGATGAATGGATCAAAAGAAAGGATGTTAATAGAATCTCAGAAGATATGACGAACATGATTCATTCATTCTTATTTTGGGACAATCCAGGATCGTTAGATCAAGATTTGATCTAGATTTAAGTATTATCCATTGATCTGGAATAGAAAAGGGGAACCGTTAGATCAACAACAGTCAACTCTAGCGCTGACTACTCCAGAGAAAAGAAGCCCAGAATGGGTAAGATTACCCGAAGGCCGAAGTCCCAAAGTGGAAATGAGTCGTCTGATCTGAGGAACACTTCAGGAAGTATCCCGACCATTGGATCAAGTTTAGTGGAAAGACAGAGTAAGCCACAAAGTGTCCCAAAGTAGACGCAAGTCGTCTAATCTAAGGAACACTTCGGGTAATATCCTGACTGTTGGATC
>JASDQU010306476.1:50967-65915 GCA_032191745.1 Picea mariana | reverse complement strand
CTGATGTATTTGAAAACTGATATTACAAAATGGCTCTCTCCAAAATTTCTGAAGCCTTTTCTCAGCCTTTCGAAACTATATTTATACATTTTCATCAAAGTTTCTCGTTGGTGACTAACCAACTTCCTAATATTTCGGTTACATAAAAATAATGTCAACAGTTTACAATTTCTTTTTAATTTCTAATAATAAAAAAATTCAAAAAGGTTTTAAGCTTGCGTTGACGAACTTCCTTTTTCAGCATCAATACACTGAATGCATTTTCCTAAAAACTTCACAAAGATCCTGGGAGCATCGGGTATCTCATTTGCTTCAAATGAGAAAAATCTCTTCTACAATTCGGGCAACCAACTTTCTATCATCCTTTCTGTGAATTTAATAGTTTTCAACTTTATATTTGAAGTCACCATCCACTTGTTGATCTCTGTTATATTGATCAATTTAATCTTAGAAATATTTGTTTTCATTTTCTCCAGCTCTTCTTTTAACCTTAGCTGGTGCTTGGCAATATTAATTTCACCTAATAATCCAGAACAGTCATCTGTTCCGATATTCAATGAATCTCTTTCAAAGAGATCAAAGATTCCCTGGAAATCCTCATTTACTTCTCTTGTGATTCATTTATATTCGGCCAGTTTTGCTTCCCACACTTTTATCATTATGTCCCCTTTAACCTGTTCAGAAATAGATAATTTTTGAGTCTTTCCAATTTCTTCCTTTGATGAGATAGCCACTGCCTTCTGAAAAGTTGTTCTAGCTGCTTTCGCCTCCCTTTCTTTCTGGAACACATTTTCTAAAGACTTATTTGATTTCTGAAAATAATTCTGGATTAATTCCAGATTCAAGAACACTTTCTGTTGTTCTTCCTCTATTCTTAAATATATCTCCAATACTTGTGTCTTGAAATTTTCTAGTTCTACTACCTGGTTAGTAATAGAAATAATCTTATCTTGCAAATGTTTGTTTTCTTCACCCAGCTTTCGAACCTTTTCCTATGTGACCTGTATTAAGTATTTTGCCTCATCCAAGTCTTTATTCAATTTCTAGATTTCTTGCATATCCTTTAGTCTAGCTTGTTCTAGACCCTTCTGTATTCCCCAACTAATATTTCTTTCGTTTTCTTTTAGTTTGTCTTGCAACTGGATTATTGTTTGGTCCTTTTGTTCAAGCATAGTTGTTAAATTGCCTACATAATACATGTTAGCTGATGCTATAGCACCCATTGTACCTGCTAATTCTGTAGCAAATTCTCCATCCTTGAGTTTCTTTCCATCTATAATAACCCTATTCTTTTTAATTGTTCCTTCTCCTCTTGGATGTATTTCCTGTTTCAAGACTGCTCTTCGCTTTTTATTGAAAAAGTAATTTGATGGGGGGATTTCATCTCTTGAAATCGGCTCTAGATCACTGACATATAAAACTCCTTCATGGGGAGTTCCAAAAGTCGACTGTAATGGAGTTAAAGAGGTGATAGGACTACCAAGTTCAGTTGAAGTTGTTCCTCCTATCTTTTCTGGAAGATTCTTCATGATTTCTAGAATTGTTTCTGACTCTTTTCCCTTATCCATTCTTGATTCTTTAGTTTGAGGACCCTCTGCATCTTGGGAAGGTATCTCAGTGTTCTTCAACTTACCTTTTTCATTTGCTTTACCCTGAATATCAGTTTCAAACCCTGGAGGGGGTTCTTCCTGTTCTGGCAATGGGGTCGAAATTTCACCCTGTAAAATCTTAGGTAGGCAGCTTCGCCTATGGATTTGAAAATATGTGAACCTAGCTTGTGAGTCAGGTGGCAAGGCATGGAATCTGTTCAACACTTCTTCATAAGACTTAACATCTTTAAAAATATCATCATAAACAGACACTTCATGTTCATATGCTTTTAGATTACAATGTATGTAATGCCTATTTATTATCTGGTAGGGGTCATATTTTCTATGCTCAATATTTACTAACTTGACTTCTTCCAATGACTCGGCCTCTACCTTAGAATGGCCTAAATTTGATAAAGGAAATTTCCCAATATGAACAGGGAAAGAGGGCCATGCTTTTTTCTAAAGTTCTTTTAACTCCAATCCAACACCGCCCTTGGCTATCTGATGAGCTACTTCTCTGCACACCAATCTGTCTGGTACGAATTTTAAGAGTGTGTGGGGGGGAATGGAACGGCCATAAACCCTAATATAGGAAAAATTTTCCTCAATAAACCAGTCGGCAACTGATTTAAGAATTTCTATGACTGCATCAGAAATGCGGGGGGGTTCACATCCAAAAAATAATTTGTGCATAGGAACAATGACAAAATGACAAACCTCGTAAAATGACTCTTTAGCATTTTCTTCCCAAAGGGCTGAGTGATATTTATGAATAGGCTCTGGGCAGGAAATGCTCCAACTCCAATTCATTAATTGAAAGGGAGTCATAAAACAGATTGCGTCCATAATTTATGCAGACATATAAAAAGACATTGGTTGTCCCTTTGACTTGGCTACTTTGTAATTTAAAATTTCTTCTGTTAGGTTATCCGACAAAATTTTATGCCAGTTAAAACCATTTCCTTCTGAAACTTCCTTTAAGAAGGGTACCCAGTCTGCATGAAAGTGATAGGGATCTTTTCTCTCGAAAACTCTGCATAACATCATTGCTATATAAACCATATATTCGTTTAAGGAGGTTGTAGCATAAATCCCATGAGTATCATCCCTAAAATTGGCTTCGGACCTCGCCCATCCTCTAATCATGTCGGGATATGTCTGGTCTGCCTCAATACATCCCTTTCTCTGAAACTCAGCTAAAAATTCAGCATTAAAGGTGTGTTTATGATTCGGCGAGAGTTTATACATTACTTGAATGTGCTCAGGCATGAATGAGCCAACGATAGCTCCTTGCTCATTTTGAATGCTCCTTGTTGGGATATCTACCTTGTCCAGAGCCCAGCCGATCATATCAGTATAATCCACCAGCTTCGGACGCGCAACAACCTTATGAAGCTCAGACACAACAATGTCCCGGATATGATTTTCAGAATCAGGGTCAGCATTCTTTAGCTCGTACTCCAGCAATTCAGAAATTTGAGTCCATGATTTGATGGAGTTTATGGCGTGTGGAGTAGTATCAAAGATAATATCACCTTCCTGTGCATCTTCATTCTTCTTTGATGCCTTTTTGGGTGCCATGACTTCTGTGTTTAATTTGGAACCTGTAGCAGAAAACGGATGAATGAGCTCAGCTTAGAAAGACAACATAGACATTCAAAAATTTATTTTGAATATATTTAAAAAATGACGAGATTTGCACAGCTGTCATGAAATTAAAACTCTTAATACAAAAGATATTTACCCAGATACGCTTCTAATGTCTGTATTTTAGTACCTTCGGGTTTTGAAGAAAACGAGAAACTTACTTGATGGGTGAGTGAAACATAAAGGAATTCTTAAAGAAAGATTACCTTTAAACCTGTTTTAGAAAAAAGGTTAATTAATATTAATCATAATTTAAGGTTGAAAACTTTATTTTTTCGAGATTTTGGAAATCCTGATGTCGATAGATATGTAGTTGATGAAAAATGAAATCCGAAAATGCGAAATCGCGAAATCGCGATGCTTTAATTAAGAATTAAATGCTTTTAGAATGTTAATTAATCGAGATTAGACCCTATCGGGATTTCGGGAAACATGATGACATGAGATGTGCTCTCATGGAACCGCGAATCCCGAAATTGCGAAATCGCGATGGCTTGTTTCTTTTTTAAACAGGACTTAACTTATCTTAATTAACTAAATAATCAAGATTAAGGCCAAAACATAATTAGTTTAATTTTAACATGACTTATGGATCGGGGTTTCAGAAATCGAGATTTCAGGAAATATGATGACAAGAGGCGTGTTCTTACAGAATCGTGAATCCCGAAATCGTGACATAATTATCTTAACTCTAACCTTTCTTAGAAGAGATTAAACTAATTCATTTTTTAAAATTAAGGTTCCAATGTTTCAGGAAATTGGGGATCAGGGTTTCGTGATTCAATTTGCATCAAACATTTGTTTGCAGAAAACTCCGAATCCCGATTTCTTTAACGTTTAAATTAAAAAATCGCAAATTTTAAAATTACAACCCGCTTTAAATATTTTTTCAAAAGAGCTTTACAAAATTTATATTTTTGTAAACTTTTTTCCATTCGTTATCCAAAAAATTGATAAAAGGTATCGTGAATTTAGAAATGACAAAACTCTTATTTTTAGAAAGCCGAAACTCGTAAAGCACAAAAATAAAAAGTTAAAAAATCAAAACCTGAAAGATAAAAATTTTAATATATGTTTCAACAATACTATTGGATGATATTGCTACATTGATATAACACTTTCATTTTATGGTTAAAAAGGATTACATTTCTCTATTATGGATTCACCCCCCATCTCAATAATCCAACAGACTCAGGTTTCCCATTTCCTTGTGTTTAGTAAGTGGATGAAGTAGAATGCTTCACCCCAAATCTATTAAGAAATTGGGTAAATTTTGAAGAAATAAAATTTGGTGCATTATTAGTTATAATTTCTATCGAAAAAAGAAAACAAGAGAAAACATTAGATTATAAGAAAGTAATTACTTGTTGTTGGAATGGGGGTATACCCAGGGTTCAACGCTACAAGAGAATACCAACAAAACCCTAACTTTTGTCCCTTTAGGCAACACCTGCGAAGCATATGAAGTCTCGCCCGAGGTAGAGGCAGGGGTGGTTGCAAGACTCAAGTGTCTGCAACCTTATCTGGGACACAAATATGTGATTATACAACTTAGTAAAGAACTTAGCACCATCATTATCTACTTCGCTGATAAAACAGAACCTCGCAGTACTCACAGTAATCTACCATATATGAGCACTTAGCATAAGTAAAATAGGTCGCAAGCAACTGATCAGGCACTGATCATATTCATGTATATTAGATCTAACATTCCATACATCATTAGCACTGAGCATAAGCAAATCTATCTAATCATCTCAAAGCACTAAGAAAGAAGATGCAAACACATTCAGACAAGCACCAAGCACGATAACACAGTATTTATGTGGTTCACCCCTCTCCTGGAGCGACGTCCACCAACTCTTCTTATTTATTATCTTCAATCAGTCCTCTACATGCACAAAGCCATACAAACCCCACTCCGCATAGGATAGGAGATCTGTGCACACCTCACCAGATCCTCCTTCCCCAAGTTAGGTTACAACACAAAATCTTCTACTCAATCTCTTACAGTCACTTGCACTTAGCCTTGCAATTCTTACATAGCATGCATAGAGCATATACAACTATTACTTGCACTTGGCACTTAGCTCATCGACCCTTTCCTACATCACCTAGGTGTCTATTTATACATTACAAAATAGGCCTAAACATGGGTAAACCCATGGGCTGACATCCCTTTCCCGTTACATATTCCCAACAACCCAAAAAGAGGCCTAAAAGGGGGCCGAGATCCCGTGATCTCCGCTTCGTCTTGCGCTCCTCCTTCGACAGGGTGTCGAAGTCCCAAAATAGGTCAACATGACCAAGAAAATCCAAAAACTTGGTCAAGGGCCAACAGGCCCCCAACACTCACCTGTGACTCGTCCTGAGTCACTTCGATCTGACCAATTCTACCTCGAATGCCTCAAGCTTGGATCGAGCTTCTTTGACTTGTTGTTTTGTTGTAGCCTCTTGCTCGATGAACTCCTGGATCAGTGCCTCATTCACCAGTCCTTCCAGGCATTGCTCCGCCAAGAGGACCACCTGTTCAAGCTCTGCTCCCTGGCTCTCAACCTCTGTAAATAATAGGCATGCCTGATCTTGCACAGGTTGAAGTCGTTGAGTGACTTCCATCACTTTACTTTGAAGCATATGAATCTGTTGTTGATCTTTGCATTGTTCATGTGATATATTCATCCTGTCTAGAGCTGACAGGGCCTTTAGTTGTACCTATAGTGTATCCGCATGTTGTTTTTCTTCTTGGAGCTGCGACTCCAGTGTCTGCAATTATGGATTCTCTGTAAGGTTTTCGTATGTCTGGGCACTCTGATTACTTAGCTTCTTGCACTCCAAGGAAAGAGATTTTAATCTTCCAACTGCACTGCAAGCAGTTGCTTCTCGTTGGTCTCTTATCTCCTAAGGGGTTTCGGGTACAACACAGAGTTCTAGATCTGCGATGCGCTTCTAGAGCTTCTGGATTACCTCTTCCAATTGTGCCACTTGCTGTGGAACTTGATCCTCGGTCTAGAATTCTATGAGTGTTACAGAAGGAAGTGATATGTTTACCCTTTTCTTAACTTTAAGTTGCTCAGCGAGAAACTGTTCCTTTCTTTGTTGTAGCTCTTCTTTCTCTTCATCAAACTTCTCTTCCATAGAAAGCTTCTCTCATTCTGCATTACTGTGTTGTTCTAGCAGATCTCCCTATGCTTGTGCCAGAGCCTAGGTGGCTTATGTTGTTTCTTCTTGTGCTCATCGAAGGCAATCTTTGACCGTATCAACAATCCGGTGGAGTTGAGTTGGCTCATATCCCAGTTCTGATGTTCTTGCTGGTAGAGGCACAATGGAAACTGCACGGCTGGACTATAGTTCCTGCTACACTTCTTAAAATTTGACCTTGATCCAACTGAACATATCCTCCTGCTTGGCTTCTTGCTTCTCTTCTATCTCCAGCGAAGCATCATTCAATTTAGCGATGATGAATTCGAAGTCATCTGAGGTTAGGGTGGTCTCAAACTTGGTTTTAGTTGCTTTCGTTTTCTTCCTTGAAGAAGGTTTCGAAGGGGAAACCTTCCTTTTCTTTGAGGGATCATATTCATCTCTTGGAAGTGTGACCTTGTCTTTCTTTTGTTCAACTTTAGTACCATCTATCTCTCTTCCATCACCTCCGCACTTAGGTGATATAGAAGGGTTCTGTGTTGAAGTTTTTTGGACATCATGGGCTCCTTCATTCTTCTTGGTCTTGCTCTGTCCAAGTGTATTGTGCACGGCTTCTAGACTATCAACATCAGAGATCTCCATGGGGTCATCTGGGATAAGGAGGTCCGCTGACCACTCTGTAGTAATCTCGTATAAGTCTTCCTATGTTAGTTTGTAGTAGGACTACAACTTTTGGTGATGCTCATCAGTGCACGGTGTGATGTGATGTAGATGAAGTGGTGTTTTGAGTTGAATTTCATCAATGGCCTAAATCTGTGAAGTGTGTTCGGGGTGATGCGAGGTGTAGCTTGGATGGTGATCTTGAGTTGGTTGTAATAAGTGTGGAAAACAACATTGGACTGCCATTACTTGTTCAATTCCCTGGAATACCACAGTGTACTGAACTTCGCGGCCAATGGTTCAAAGGGCTTGACATCCAGGAAGGTTGCACCTTATGGCATCTTCCATGCAATGAAAGCAATTAAGATCAGCAACCAACTATAATGGAACTCATAACCTTGGTCCTGCACTTCTCTACAGTCAAGTTCCAACTGGTTTGCGAGGTACTTCACCCAATTCATTTGTAGGCCTTCCACGCACTTCCCTGCGAGGTCGACCACAAAGCCAGTGACTTGGGTTGGTTTGTTCTTCCGTACTAACTTCCTTGCTATGAGTTGACAGGTGAGGTGTACTATGCCATTCTGAATAGAAGCTACCTTATAGCCTCGCGTGCCTTTCTCGACATCGACATAAGTCTCTTTTATCTTTTGCTCTAAGGCTCGGTATGTGGTCTTTCCAAGTTAAAAATCTTGTGGGTCAGGGCCCTGCATGCTCAACCCTGTGATTTTGTGGATCAATGTCGGATCTACCGTGATGCAGTGGTTTAACCATAAGTAGCCACCATGATAGCTTGATAGCATTAGCTTGACACAGGCATTGACTTCCTGGTGTCTTTCAAAATGCAGGATCTTCATGAAGTTCAACAAGGTGGAATGCGCGAGGTCCATATTCCATTGCTGAGGGACGATCTTTGAGTTTTTACCATTTGTCTTTGTCAAGTATTTATATGGAGCAAGCATGCTATATACCTTCCTATCACCAAGGTTGAATTCAGTTAACTTCAATGCGGTGAGAATATCCTGGTCGGCACAAACTGCACGCACTTCTTTTGGAAGGTACACAGTGACCAAAGTGTAGTCAAACTCTCAGGGTACACTATCTGTGTTTATTGTGCCACTCAAAGGTGGTAGGTAGGTAGGTAATATGCATGGGATCAACTTAGCATTCACAAGATTGCCTCTATGCTTAGTTCTCTTTTCGTCGATTGGTTGGGATGGGTCAGCTCGAGCAGTCGACGGGGAGGCTTGCACTCCTTACATCGATGATGCCTGTACAATTGTACACAATCCTCTCCCTCAAATGGTTCTTCCAGTCATTAATTCGATCAGAACTTATGTCGCAGTTGCTTATTCAGTGGTGAGCTCTTTGGACATACGCGCTTGGGATGGATATCTCGGGTTCTCACAGTAACGTGGGAACTACAATAGGGTAGTATAAAAAGGCATAGTGATCACTGGGAAATCTTAATCACGACTATGAGCTCAAATTCTCAATTAGAAAAAGTGTTCTCATTGCATGGCATGGCGGGATAAATAGGTAATTAGACAACGGTTGGCGTGCAATGGGTATGAGCCTCCATTAACTCCTGTTCGATCCATTAAAGCGTGGTCCAATGGTCTGATGACGAACCTTTATTTCTTTTATGTCCGTTCGGAGTGGAAGTCAAATGGATATATCGGTCCCAACGACTATATTGCTTCATCATGGTGAAGTGCCATATGTTGTTGTTCTGATATCTCGACGAAGCTCAAATTCTGCAATTTTTCTTTCTTTGAGGTCTCCTCTAGAACCTCTTGTAATATTTCAGTATTATCCCTTTTCTTTCTTAGCTTCCTAGCCTTCTTTCCAGTGAGCTTCATCTCAGTAATGATTTTCTCATTCTAATTATTTTCTTCTTTGGTCTTAGTTACTTTGTGATGTTGAAATTCTTCCCTAGGGTTCTTGGGTAATACTTCTTATGTGTCTGAGATAGGTAATTCAGTCTCCTGAGAATCCTCTAGTGTTCTCTTAGCTTCGACATCCAGGTTGCTAGTATTAAATATCGGTGATCTGCTCTTCTATTCCTCAATCAAGTGCAGGATCCTTCTAGTCATAAATTCTTTTAACTCTTGCTTCTTTTGTTCCAAAAATACTTCTTTTTCCTTTCATCTTGCTTGATCTCTATCAATCCAAGGTTTTCCTATTATCATGGTAAACAGGGCATTGTCTTCAACAAATTTAATAATCTCAAAGTCTTCTTCTGTCAAAGTTCCATTGACAGTCATGGGTATCCGAGCGATCCTTCCACATAGGTTTACTATATTTTCTTTGAATAAACTTATTCCTCCTAGTGAAGGGATCATAGAAAGCCTCCCTATAGCTTCCCAGGTTCTTTCTAGCATAATATTCGTCTGTGTTTCCTCATCCAAAACATAGTCAATGTTGAAGTCCCCTATTCTTTCTTCGATGCATTCCTTCTCTTTGAAGATCTCTGATAAGTTGACATGTTAGTGGTCATTCAGGGTTTCTCTCATTTGTAAAAATACCTTCTCTGAGTCTCATTGTGGTTCTGCCTTTTCTGGATCTACCATAGGTTTTTCTTGATTCATATTCATTCCTTCAATCTTAGCTATCATTATAGGGCAATTCAACACTTCATGGTCCATAGCCTCACAACAGAGACAACTAGGTCTTCCACCAGGGAATTCCTTAGCAATATGTCTTGGTCTTCTGCAACTGTAACAGAGGGTTAATCCTCTCTTTCTTTTCAATGATCCCCAACCTCTTCTATACTGTGCACTAGGATCATAGTAGCTAACCTGCAACAAGTTCTTTCTAAGATCTTGCATCCATTTGTTAATCCAAACATTCTTTCTATGCATAGGTATAACATATATTTCATTATTCTTATCATATATATTCATATCAAACCTTATTTCGTTTATTAATACCCTAGCTTTAAAACTAGGACAAACTCTATCAGATATACTTAGATCCATACTCTAGAAACAAAAGTTTCTACTTATATTACTTCTACAGAGCACAAAGCTTTCAGATCCAAAACTTTTTAACTATTCCTACCTTTACCAGAGCACAGAGCTAGAAGATCTTACCTCTTTAAATCAGAAATTTCCTCTTTTACCCTTCTTAGAGAAAAAAGCCTTTAGATATTGCTTATTTTCTTTATATCTGACCTCCTTTCTTTAGATCGGGCTTCTTTCCTTTAGATCTGGCCTTCTCTCTTTAGTACAGATCTTTTCAGATCAAGTAGAATATTGTGCACTAGGGCACAGATCTACACACAGAGCTTTCACAATTTCAGGATGAATCTTTGCACATAGATTCCTCTTTATCAGTTCCTAGCAATCACAGTTTAAGGTCCCAGCAATGGAACCATTTGTTGGAATAGGGGCAGACCCAGGGTTCAACGCTACAAGAGTGTACCAACAAAACCCTAACTACTAACCCTTTCAGCAACACCTGCAAAGCAGATGAAGTCTCACTCGAGGTAGAGGCAGGGGTGGTTGTAGTACTCAAGTGTCTGTAACCTTAGTTTGGACACAGATCTATGATTATACAACTCAGTAAAGAACTTAGCACCAGAATTATCTACTTCCCTGATAAAATAGAACCTCGCAGTACTCATAGTAATCTACCATATATGAGCACTTAGCATAAGTAAAATAGGTTGCATGCAACTGATCAATCACTGAGCATATTCATGTATATCAGATCTAACATTCCATACATCATTAGAATTGAGCATAAGAAAATCTATCTAATCATCTCAAAGCACTAAGCAAGAAGATACAAACACATTCAAACAAGCACCAAGCATGATAACACAGTATTTACGTGGTTCACCCCTCTCCTATAGCTACGTCCACCAACTCTTGTTCTTTATTATCTTCAATCAGTCATCTACATGCACAGAGCCATACAAACCCCACTCCGCATAGGACAAGAGATCTGCGCACACCTCACCAGATCCCCCTTCCCTGTGTTAGGTTACAACACAAAATCTTCTACTCAATCTCTTACAGTCACTTGCACTTAACCTTGCAAGTCTTACATAGCATGCATAGATCATATACAACTATTACTTGCACTTGTCACTTAGCTCATCGACCCTTTCCTACATCGCCTAAGTTTCTATTTATACATTACAAAATAGGCCTAAATATGGTTAATCCCATGGGCCGACATCCATTTCTCGTTATATATTCCCAACAACCCAAAAAGAGGCCTAAAAGGGGGACGAGATCCCATGATCTCCGCTTCGTCTTGTGCTCCTCCTTTGACAGGGTGTCAGAGTCCTAAAATAGGTCAACATGACCAAGAAACTCCCAAAACTTGGTCAAGGGCCAACACTTGTTCATCATGTGCATGTTTGAGTGGTACAACTTCAGTCCATTTGGTGAAGTGGTATGTTGTTGTTAAAATAAAAATGTGTCCAACAAAGGATGGAGGATTAATAGGACTAGTGGAATCTATTCCCCACTTTGAGAAATGAAAATAAGGGAGAATTGGTTGTAAAGGCATGGAAAAAAAAATCTCTGCCTGCAAACTTTTGACATTCATTACAAGCATGTGTAAATTTGTAAGAATCTTTAAAAATTGAAGGCCAATATTATCTAGTTCTTAAAATTTTAAATGTAGTGGCTTTTATAGCAAAATGATGACCAATATGAATTCCTAAATCTGTTGATCCATGTATTTTCTTCAAAAAAAATTGGGTTGATGTATCGTCTACACAACATAACAACAATCCATTAACAGTTTTGCAAAAAACATAAGTACCCAAAATTAGATATTTAGAGACTTCCAGACAAATCCTCTTGCGTTGATAATTTTCAAGATTGTTAGGACATTTTTGAAATTGTAAATAATAAATAATGTCCTTATACCAAGGATGTTCTTCTAACTCAATATTTTCATGTTCAACTAGAAAAAGTGCATACAAAGAATCCTTATCATTTTCAGAAGTAATTCCTGGTTCGGGATGTTCAGCTAGGTGTAAGGCTATGTGCAATTTGTTATCGTGAGAAGTTGTTATCATGAAATCATGTTCTTGAATTTTGGCAAGAGAGTGTGCAAATTTTCTTGAAAGATGAGTTTGAGAAATCAAAAACTTGATAGCATGCAAAGGGACTTTTACTTGCATGTGCTTACCTAAGATACAATGGCGTAGTTTCTCAATATCTTTTACAAGAGCATATGTATGTTTTCAATTAAAGTATATTTGAATTCATCATATGCTAAACTTTGGCTCATGTAAGCTATGGGATAGTCATTATTTTGATCATCTTTTGGAAGAATGATAGGATATATTGCCTCTTCAGTAGCATAAGTATAGATAATAAAACGTTTTTCAAATTTTGGTTTCGCTAAAACCGATGTAGAACTTGTTTCTTTCTTAACTTCTAGAAGATATTTCTCAGTATCATCATTCCATGAAAATGAGTGATATTGCTTAAGCATATTATGAATTGGTTTTACCATTCTTGCAAAATTGGGAATAAACCTTCTAACAAAATTGATTTTACCCATGAAAGATTGAATCTCTTTTTAGAAGTACGAGCTTTAAGATTTTGAATAGTTGTAACCCTCTTGGGATTAATTATTATTCATGAATCAGAAACTATATGGCCAAGAATTTTACCTTGTGTGACACCAAAGACTGAATTTGTAGGATTCAATGACATTCCAAACTTTCTATAATGCAAGACATTTTTTCTAAGATGATCAAAATGATCTTGTCGGTTTACGGAATAAATAGTTAAATCATCGAGATAAAGCTGAATAATATTACCAATAAGATCATCAAAGTCTATTTGCATAGCCCTCTGAAAGGTAGCACCTACATTTATTTAACCAAATGGCATTCTTTCATATGAAAAAGTTCCCCAATGAGTAGTAAATGTTGTTTGTACTTATCTTCCATCTTGAATCTAATCTAATTGTAACCTAAAAACTCATAAAAAAAGGGACATCATTTGGTACCCTGCCACTTGCTGCAAAATTAATTCCATGTTCAGAAGAGGAAAATTGTGTTTTACACTTGCCCTATTCAAAACACGAAAAATCAACACATAATCTGATATCATCATTTTTCTTTTGTACTGGGACAAGATTAGACACCCACTAAGAATATTTTAAAGGAAAATAATGTGAGCATTGATTAATTTATCAACTTCCTTTCCTATTTTCGTTTCTAAGGCAAGGTTAATTCGTCTTTTCCTTTTCCTAACTGGTTTTTATTCTTCCTTGATAAGAATAACATGTTGTATGACATTAGGATTTTTTATCGCGCAAGTTGTAGGTTGCAAAAATCCTAACCCAATCCATCGGATGGTGAAAATAGTGAGAGATTTTACCCATTGTCACCTCAGATAAACCCTTCCCTCACTTTAGTGAAGGATAAATCCAACACAAGGGGTGAATCCTGGGTGACCTTAGGGGGAAATGATATGGAAAGTAACACTTTTGAAGATATTCCTATATAGGTCAAGTTGTTAAGTGGAGAGTGGCTTGAAAACTAGATTTGAAGGTGTTTTATGGTTTCCAAGTGTTTGAGTACCTCAGAAAGATGGTTGTACTTTCCCAAGACAAGAAAAATATCAGATATACAAGCCTAAATGTCAGAGGGACAAGCAAGTGAAGATTTTTGTCCTAAATTGCTGCAGTAAAAAACTACACACACACACACACATACACACACAAGTTTTGATGGAGAATCAAGGCTGCAAAAATAAGTTATCAACAAAGTCTTAAGGAAGCCTTATGGATATAGAAAAAAATTTATACAAAATCAAGTTCCAACCATAAAAATCAAGAAGTAAACTTTAAAAAAGATAGCCCATAACCAGTAGAACAATAATATAGGTTTAGAAGTCAATTTCCATGGTTGAAAAGTGAGTAAATGATGAAAGAAAGTCAAATTTGTTGCATCCCTAATGGTTGTAGCATTAAATTTATTGCAGCAATGAAATCCTTAGCTAAAAGAGGACGCCCTCAGGGCACAACAAATATTATAACATGTATAAAACATTTCAACTTAGACAATTCTGATATCTCGTAATTCTATGTGTTCCAATGCAATGATTTTATTTCTCCAATGCAAGAGATTAATGCCTTTAAATATTGGGTTATGGAGTCTTTAAAAATTAAAGAGCTATTTATGCTACTTCCTTGGGGGTTTAATCCCTTTTACTCCCCAAGGCAAGCAAGACTAGCTAAGGAAAACCCTAGGAGGGTGTAAACACTATTACGCCTCCTAGTATTCCTTTATACAACAAAATATTCCAAGACAAATATGATGGTCTTGGTGGGGTTATATTCCCTTATAATCCCCAAAATACTAGCAAATTAACCTTGTGACCAAGAAAAGAAGCAATAAAATGAAATATTCCTTACCTAGTCCAAGCATTAACAAGATAAACTCCTTTTAACTAAGAAAATCCACCATAAAAGCAAGAAATAGCCTCCCAGAAAAATAAAGCCTTACCTCTTCATCCAATAGCGAAAGCAAACCATAGCAAGAGATAGTGGCAAGAGAGATAGACAAAATTTCCTAAGTAGGGTGCAAATTTCAGCAAAGAATCCTCTCTAAGATGAAAAAGTTGTGATGTAAAAATGAAATGAAATGATCTATATTTATACAAATCCTACTACAAGTGTTTTCCCACTTAATTTTAGGGTAAACCACAAAGTAATGGGACAACAACCCTTACTTTTCCCCTTTACAATATAAAATTCAAAATTTACCCTAAAATGCATGTAAGAAACCCTAAAGAAACATGATGTCACCCCTCTAGGGAAACGTTTTGGCATCTTTATAAAATCATTGAGCTTGGATATGAAACATTGGGCCTCCTGTAACACCCTGTTTCCCCCAGTCTATAAAAATAATTATGCTGGCCAAGAACTGTG
>JASDQU010306476.1:22008-50947 GCA_032191745.1 Picea mariana | reverse complement strand
GGGTAAAATTTGAATTTTATATTGTAAAGGGGAAAAGTAAGGGTTGTTGTCCCATTACTTTGTGGTTTACCCTAAAATTAAGTGGGAAAACACTTGTAGTAGGATTTGTATAAATATAGATCATTTCATTTCATTTTTACATCACAACTTTTTCATCTTGGAGAGGATTCTTTGCTGAAATTTGCACCCTACTTAAGAAATTTTGTCTATCTCTCTTGCCACTATCTCTTGCTATGGTTTGCTTTCACTGTTGGATGAAGAGGTAAGGATTTATTTTTCTGGGAGGCTATTTCTTTCTTTTATGGTGGATTTTCTTAGTTAAAAGGAGTTTATCTTGTTAATGCTTGGACTAGGTAAGGAATATTTCATTTTATTGCTTCTTTTCTTGGTCACAAGGTTAATTTGCTAGTATTTTGGGGAGTATAAGGGAATATAACCCCACCAAGACCATCATATTTGTCTTGGAATATTTTGCTGTATAAAGGAATACTAGGAGGCGTAATAGTGTTTACACCCTCCTAGGATTTTCCTTAGCTAGTGTTGCTTGCCTTGGGGAGTAAAAGGGATTAAACCCCCAAGGAAGTAGCATAAATAGCTCTTTAATTTTTAAAGACTCCATAACCCAATATTTAAAGGCACTAATCTCTTGCATTGGAGAAATAAAATCATTGCATTGGGACACGTAGAATTACGAGATATCAGAATTGTCTAAGTTGAAATCTTTTATACATGTTATAATCTTTGTTGTGCCCTGAGGGCGTCCTCTTTTAGCTAAGGATTTCATTGCTGCAATAAATTTAATGCTACAACCATTAGGGATGCAACAAATTTGACTTTCTTTCATCATTTACTCACTTTTCAACCATGGAAATTGACTTCTAAACCTAGATTATTGTTCTATTGGTTATGGGCTATCTTTTTAAAAGTTTACTTGTTGATTTTTATGGTTGGAACTTGATTTTGTAGAATTTTTTTTCTACATCCATAAGGCTTCTATAAGACTTTGTTGATAACTTATTTTTGTAGCCTTGATTCTCCAACAAAACTTGTGTGTGTATGTGTGTGTGTGTGTGTGTGTAGTTTTTTACTGCTGCAATTTAGGACAAAAATCTTCACTTGCTTGTCCCTCTGACATTTAGGCTTGTATATCTGTTATTTATCTTGTCTTGGGAAAGTACAACCATCTTTCTGAGGTACTCAAACACTTGGAAACCATAAAACACCTTCAAAGCTAGTTTTCAAGCCACTCTCCACTTAACAACTTGACCTATATGGGAATATCTTCAAAAGTGTTACTTTCCATATCATTTCCCCCTAGGGTCACCCAGGATTCACCCCTTGTGTTGGATTTATCCTTCAGGGAAGGGTTTATCTGAGGTGACAATGGGTAAACTCTCTCACTATTTTCACCATCCAATGGATTGGGTTAGGATTTTTGCAACCTACAACTTGCGCGATAACAAATTCTAATGTCATACAAAATGTTATTCTTATCAAGGAAGAATAAAAACCAGTTAGGAAAAGGCAAAGACGAATTAACCTTGCCTTAGAAACGAAAATAGGAAAGGAAGTTGATAAATTAATCAATGCTCACATTATTTTCCTTTAAAATATTCTTAGTGGGTGTCTAATCTTGTCCCAGTACGAAAGAAAAATGATGATATCCGATTATGTGTTGATTTTTCGTGTTTTGAATAGGGCAAGTGTAAAACACAATTTTCCTCTTCTGAACGTGGAATTAATTTTGCAGCAAGTGGCAGGGTACCAAATGATGTCCTTTTTTTTTATGGGTTTTCAGGTTACAATTAGATTAGATTCAAGAGAGAAGATAAGTACAAACAACATTTACTACTCATTGGGGAACTTTTTCATATGAAAGAATGCCATTTGGTTAAATAAATGTAGGTGCTACCTTTTAGAGGGCTATGCAAATAGACTTTGATGATCTTATTGGTAATATTATTTAGCTTTATCTCGATGATTTAACTATTTGTTCCATAAAACGACAAGATCATTTTGATCATCTTAGAAAAAATTTCTTGCATTATAGAAAGTTTGGAATGTCATTGAATCCTACAAATTCAGTCTTTGGTGTCACACAAGGTAAAATTCTTGGCCATATAGTTTCCGATTCAAAATCTTAAAGCTCGTACTTCTAAAAAGAGATTCAATCTTTCATGGGTAAAATCAATTTTGTTAGAAGGTTTATTCCCAATTTTGCAAGACTGGTAAAACCAATTCATAATATGCTTAAGCAATATCGCTCATTTTCATGGAATGATGATACTGAGAAATATCTTCTAGAATTTAAGAAAGAAACAAGTTTTACATCGGTTTTAGCGAAACCAAAATTTGAAAAACTTTTTATTATCTATACTTATGCTACTGAAGAGGCAATATCTTCTATCATTCTTCCAAAAGATGATCAAAATAATGACTATCCCATAGCTTACATGAGCCAAAGTTTAGCATATGATGAATTCAAATATAATTTAATTGAAAACATACATATGCTCTTGTAAAAGATATTGAGAAACTACGCCATTATATCTTAGGTAAGCACACGCAAGTAAAAGTCCCTTTCCATGCTATCAAGTTTTTGATTTCTCAAACTCATCTTTCAAGAAAATTTGCACACTCTCTTGCCAAAATTCAAGAACACGATTTCACGATAACAACTTCTCACGATAACAAATTGCACATAGCCTTACACCTAGCTCAACATCCTGAACCAGGAATTACTTCTGAAAATGATGAGGATTATTTGTATGCATTTTTTCTAGTTGAACATGAAAATATTGAGTTAGAAGAACATCCTTGGTATAAGGACATTATTTATTATTTACAATTTCAAAAATGTCCTAACAATCTTGAAAATTATCAACGCAAGAGGATTTGTCTGGAAGTCTCTAAATATCTAATTTTGGGTACTTCCGTTTTTTGCAGAACTGCTAATGGATTGTTGTTATGTTGTGTAGACGATACATCAACCCAAATTTTTTTAAAGAAAATACATGGATCAACAGATTTAGGAATTCATATTGGTCATCATTTTGCTACAAAAGCCACTACATTTAAAATTTCAAGAACTAGATAATATTGGCCTTCAATTTTTAAAGATTCTTACAAATTTACACATGCTTGTAATGAATGTCAAAAGTTTGCAGGCAGAGTTTTTTTTTTTCCATGCCTTTACAACCAATTCTCCCTTATTTTCATTTCTCAAAGTGGGGAATAGATTCCACTAGTCCTATTAATCCTCCATCCTTTGTTGGACACATTTTTATTTTAACAACAACATACCACTTCACCAAATGGATTGAAGTTGTACCACTCAAACATGCACATGATGAACAAGTGTTTTCCCTTGACCAAGTTTTGGGAGTTTCTTGGTCATGTTGACCTATTTTAGGACTTCAACACCTTGTCAAAGGATGAGCGCAAGACGAAGCGGAGATCATGGGATCTCGTCCCCCTTTTAGGCCTCTTTTTGGGTTGTTGGGAATATATAACGAGAAAGGGATGTCAGCCCATGGGATTACCCATGTTTAGGCCTATTTTGTAATGTATAAATAGACACTTAGGTGATGTAGGAAAGGGTCGATGAGATAAGTGCCAAGTGCAAGTAATAGTTGTATATGATCTATGCATGCTATGTAAGACTTGTAAGGTTAAGTGCAAGTGACTGTAAGAGATTGAGTAGAAGATTTTTTGTTGTAACCTAACGCAGGGAAGGAGGATCTGGTGAGGTGCATGCAGATCTCTTGTCCTATGCAGAGTGGGGTTTGTATGGCTCTGTGCATGTAGATGACTGATTGAAGATAATAAAGAACAAGAGTTGGTGGACGTAGCTCTAGGAGAGGGGTGAACCACGTAAATACTGTGTTATCATGCTTGATGCTTGTTTGAATGTGTTTGTATCTTCTTGCTTAGTGCTTTGAGATGATTAGATATATTTTCTTATGCTCAATTCTAATGATGTATGGAATGTTAGATCTAATATACATGAATATGCTCAGTGCTTGATCAGTTGTGTGCAACCTATTTTACTTATGCTAAGTGCTCATATATGGTAGATTACTATGAGTACTGTGAGGTTCTGTTTTATCAGGGAAGTAGATAATTCTGGTGCTAAGTTCTTTACTGAGTTGTATAATCATAGATCTGTGTCCCAACTAAGGTTACAGATACTTGAGTACTGCAACCACCCCTACCTCTACCTCGAGTGAGACTTCATCTGCTTCGCAGGTGTTGCTGAAAGGGTTAGTAGTTAGGGTTTTTTTGGTACACTCTTGTAGCGTTGAACCCTGGGTTTGCCCCTGTTCCAAAAAATGGTTCCGTTGCCGAGACCTAAAACTGTGATTGCTGGGAACTGATAAAGAGGAATCTTTGTGCAAAGATTCATCCTGAAATTGTGAAAGCTTTGTGTGTAGATCTGTGCCCTAGTGCACAATATTCTACTTGATCTGAAAAGATCTGTACTAAAGAGAGAAGGCCAAATCTGAAGGAAAGAAGCCCGATCTAAAGAAAGGAGGTCATATCTAAAGAAAATAAGCAATATCTAAAGGATTTTTTCTCTAAGAAGGGTAAAAGAGGAAATTTCTGATTTAAAGAGGTAAGATCTGCTAGCTCTGTGCTCTGGTAAAGGTAGGAATAGTTAAAAAGCTTTGGATCTGAAAGATTTGTGCTCTGTAGAAGTAATATAAGTAGAAACTTTTGTTTCTAGAGTATGGATCTAAGTATATATGATAGATTTTGTCCTAGTTTTAAAGCTAGGGTATTAATAAATGAAAGAAGGTTTGATATGAATATATATGATAAGAATAATGAAATATATGTTATACCTATACATAGAAAGAATGTTTGGATTAACAAATGGATGCGGGATCTTAGAAAGAACTTGTTGCAGGTTAGCTACTATGATCCTAGTGCGCAGTATAGAACATGTTGGGGATCATTGAAAAGAAAGAGAGGATTAACCCTCTGTTACAGTTGTAGAAGACTGAGACATATTGCTAAGGAATGCCCTGGTGGAATACCTAGTTGTCTCTATTGTGAGGCTATGGACCATGAAGTGTTGAATTGCCCTATAATGATCGCTAAGATTGAAGGAATGAATATGAATCAAGAAAAACATATGGTAGATCTAGAAAAGGCAAAACCCCAACAAGACTCAGAGAAGGTATTTCTACAAATAAGAGAAACCCTGAATGACCATTGACATGTCAACTTATCAGAGATCTTCAAAGAGAAGGAATGCATCGAAGAAAGAATAGGGGACTTCAACATTGACTATGTTTTGGATGAGGAAACACAGACTAATACTATGCCAGAAAGAACCTGGGAAGCTATAGGGAGGCTTGCTATGATCCCTTCACTAGGAGGAATAAGTTTATTCAGAGAAAATATAGTAAACCTATGTGGAAGGATCGCTCGGATACCCATGACTGTCAATGGAACTTTGACAGAAGAAGACTTTGAGATTATTAAATTTGTTGAAGACAACGCCCTATTTACCATGATAATAGGAAAACCTTGGATTGATAGAGATCAAGCAAGATGAAAGGAAGAAGAAGTATTTTTGGAACAAAAGAAGAAAGAGTTAAAAGAATTTATGACTAGAAGGATCCCGCACTTGATTGAGGAATAGAAGAGCAGATCACAGATATTTAATACTAGCAACCTGGATGTCGAAGCTAAGAGAACACTAGAGGATTCTTAGGAGACTGAATTACCTATCTCAGACACATAAGAAGTATTACCCAAGAACCCTAGGGAAGAATTTCAATAGCACAAAGTAACTAAGACCAAAGAAGAAAATAATTAGAATGAGAAAAGCATTACCGAGATGAAGCTCACTGGAAAGAAGGCTAGGAAGCTAAGAAAGAAAAGGGATAATATTGAAATATTACAAGAGGTTCTAGAGGAGACCTCAAAGAAAGAAAAATTGCAAAATTTGAGCTTCGTCGGGATATCAGAACAACAACATATGGCACTTCACCATGATGAAGCAATATAGTCGTTGGGACCGATATATCCATTCGACTTCCGCTCCGAATGGACATAAAAGAAATAAAGGTTTGTCATCAGACCATTGGACCACGCTTTAATGGATTGAACAAGAGTTAATGGAGTCTCATACCCATTGCACGCCAACCATTGTCTAACTACCTATTTATCCCGTCGCGCCATGCAATGAGAACACTTTTTCTAATTGAGAATTTGAGCTCATAGTCGTGATTAAGATTTCCCAGTGATCACTATGCCTTTTTCTTCTACCCTATTGTAGTGCCCATGTTACTGTGAGAACCTGAGATATCCATCCCAAGTGCGTATGTCCAAAGATCTCACCACTGAATAAGCAACTACGACATAAGTTCTGATCGACTTAATGACTGGAAGAACCATTTGAGGGAGAGGATTGTGTACAAGTGTACAAGCATCATCGATGTAAGGAATTCAAGCCTCCCCGTCGACTGCTCGAGCTGACCCATCCCAACCAATCGACGAAAAGAGAACTAAGCATAGAGACAATCTTGTGAATGCTAAGTTGATCCCATGCATATTACCTACCTACCTACCACCTCTGAGTGGCACAATAATCACAGATAGTGTACCCCGAGAGTTTGACTACACTTTGGTCACTGTGTACCTTCCAAAAGAAGTGCGTGCAGTTTGTGCCGACCAGGATATGCTCACCGCATTGAAGTTAAGTGACTTCAACCTTGGTGATAGGAAGGTATATAGCATGCTTGCTCCACATATTTACTTGACAAAGACAAATGGTAAAAACTCGAAGATCGTCCCTCAGCAATGGAATATGGACCTCGCGCATTCCACCTTGTAGAACTTCATGAAGATCCTGCATTTCGAAAGACACCTGGAAGTCAATGCCTATGTCAAGCTAATTCTATCAAGCTATCATGGTGGCTACTTATGGTTAAACCACCACATCACGGTAGATCTGACACTGATCCACAAAATCACAAGGTTGAGCATGCAGGGCCCTGACCCACAAGATTTTTAACTTGGAAAGACCACAAACCGAGCCTTAGAGCAAAAGATAAAAGAGACTTATGTCGATGTCGAGAAAGGCATGCGAGACTATAAGGTAGCTTCTATTCAGAATGGCATAGTACACCTCACCTGTCAACTCATAGCAAGGAAGTTAGTACGGAAGAACAAACCAATCCAAGTCACCGGCTTTGTAGTCGACCTCGCAAGGAAGTGTGTGGAAGGCCTACAAATGAATTGGGTGAAGTACCTCACGAACCAGTTGGAACTTGACTGTAGAGAATTGCAGGACCAAGTTTATGAGTTCCATTATAGTTGGTTGCTGATCTTAATTGCTTTCATTGCATGGGAGATGCCAGAAGGTGCAGCCTTCTTGGATGTCAAGCCCTTTGAACCATTGGCTGCGAAGTTCAGTACGTTGTGGTATTCCAGCGAAATGAACAAGAAATGACAGTCCAATGCTGTTTTCCACACTTATTACAACCAACTCAAGATCATCATCCAAGCTACACCTCGCATCACCCCGAACACACTTCACAGATTTAGGCCATTGATGAAATTCAAATCAAAACACCACTTCATCTACATCACATCACACCGCGCGCTGATGAGCATCACCAAAAGTTATAGTCCTACTAAAAAATAACATAGGAATACTTATAAGAGATTACTATGGAGTGGTCAGCGGACCTCCTTATCCCAGATGACCCCATGGAGATCTCTGATGTTGATAGTCTAGAAGTCATGCACAATACACTTGGACAGAGCTAGACCAAGAAGAATGAAGGAGCCCATGATGTCCAAAAAACTTCAACACAGACCCCTTCTATCTCACCTGAGCGCGGAGGTGATGGCAGAGAAATAGATGGTACTGAAGTCGAACAAAAGAAAAACGAGGTCACACTACCAAGAGATGAATATATCCCTCAAAGAAAAGGAAGGTTTCCCCTTCGAAACCTTCTTCAAAGAAGAAAATGAAAGCAACTAAACCAAGTTTGAGACCACCCTAACCTCAAATGACTTCGAATTCATCATCGATGAATTGAATGATGCTTTGATGGTGATAGAAGAGAAGCAAGAAGCCAAGCAGGAGGATATGTTCAGTTGGATCAAGGTCAAATTTCAAGAAGTGTAGTAGGAACTACAGTCCAACAGTGCAGTTTCCATTGTGCCTCTACCAGCAAGAACATCAGAACTGGGATATGAGCTAACTCAACTCCATCGGATTGCTGATACGGTCTAAGCTCGCCTTCGACAAGCACAGGAAGAAAAAACATAAGCCACCTAGGCTCTAGCACAAGCATAGGGAGATCTGCTAGAACAACACAGTAATGCAGAATGAGAGAAGCTTTCCATGGAAGAGAAGTTTGATGAAGAGAAATAAGAGCTACAACAAAGAAAGGAACAGTTTCTCGCTGAGCAACTTAAAGTTAAGAAAAGGGTAAACATAGCACTTCCTTCTGTAACACTCATAGAAGTCTAGACCGAGGATCAAGTTCCACAGCAAGTGGCACAATTGGAAGAGGTAATCCAGAAGATCCAGAAGCGCATCGCAGATCTAGAACTCCATGTTGTACCCGAAACCCCTCAGGAGATAAGAGACCAACGAGAAGCAACTGCTTGCAGTGCAGTTGGCAGATTAAAATCTCTTTCCTTGGAGTGCAATAAGCTAAGTAATCAGAGTGCCCAGACATACGAAAACTTTACAGAGAATCCATAATTGCAGACGCTGGAGTCACAGCTCCAAGAAGAAAAACAACATGCAGATACGCTATAGGTACAACTAAAGGCCTTGTCAGCTCTAGACAGGATGAAGAGATCACATGAACAATGCAAATATCAACAACAGATTCATATGCTTCAAAGTAAAGTGATGGAAGTCACTCAACGACTTCAACCTGTGCAAGATCAGGCATGCCTATTATTTACAGAGGTTGAGAGCCAGGGAGCAGAGCTTGAACAAGTCGTCCTCTCGGTGGAGCAATGCCTGGAAGGACTGGTGAATGAGGCACTGATCCAAGAGTTCATCGAGCAAGAGGCTACAACAAAACAACAAGTCAAAGCAGCTCGAGCCAAGCTTGAGGCATTCGAGGTAGAATTGGTTAGATCGAAGTGAATTGGGACGAGTCACAGGTGAGTGTTGGGGGCCTGTTGGCCCTTGACCAAGTTTTTGGAGTTTCTTGGTCATGTTGACCTATTTTGGGACTTCGACACCCTGTCAAAGGAAGAGTGCAAGCCGAAGCGGAGATCACGAGATCTCGGCCCCCTTTTAGGCCTCTTTTTGGGTTGTTGGGAATATGTAATGGGAAAGGGATGTCGGCCCATGGGTTTACCCATGTTTAGGCCTATTTTGTAATGTATAAATAGACACCTAGGTGATGTAGGAAAGGGTCTATGAGCTAAGTGCCAAGTGCAAGTAATAGTTGTATATGCTCTGTGCATGCTATGTAAGAATTGCAAGGCTAAGTGCAAGTGACTGTAAGAGATTGAGTAGAAGCTTTTGTGTTGTAACCTAACTTGGGGAAGGAGGATCTGGTGAGGTGTGCACAGATCTCCTATCCTATGCGGAGTGGGGTTTGTATGGCTTTATGCATGTAGATGACTGATTGAAGATAATAAATAAGAAGAGTTGGTGGACGTCGCCCCAGGAGAGGGGTGAACCACATAAATATTTTGTTATCGTGCTTGGTGCTTGTCTGAATTTGTTTGCATCTTCTTTCTTAGTGCTTTGAGATGATTAGATAGATTTGCTTATGCTCAGTGCTAATGATGTATGGAATGTTAGATCTAATATACATGAATATGATCAGTGCCTGATCAGTTGCTTGCGACCTATTTTACTTATGCTAAGTGCTCATATATGGTAGATTACTGTGAGTACTGCGAGGTTCTGTTTTATCAGCAAAGTAGATAATCATGGTGCTAAGTTCTTTACTAAGTTGTATAATCACATATTTGTGTCCCAGCTAAGGTTACAGACACTTGAGTCTTGCAACCACCCCTGCCTCTACCTCGGGTGAGACTTCATATGCTTCGCAGTGTTGCCTAAAGGGACAATAGTTAGGGTTTTGTTGGTATTCTCTTGTAGCATTGAACCCTGGGTCTGCCCCCATTCCAACAACAAGTAATTACTTTCTTAGAATCTAATGTTTTCTCTTGTTTTCTTTTTTTGATAGAAATTATAACTAATAATGCACCAAATTTTATTTCTTCAAAATTTACCCAATTTCTTAATAGATTTGGGGTGAATCATTCGACTTCATCCACTTACTAAACACAAGGAAATGGGAAACCTGAGCCTGTTGGATTACTGAGACGAGGGGGAATCCGTAATAGAGAAATGTAATCCTTTTTAACCATAAAATGAAAGTGTTATATCAATGTAGCAATATCATCCAATAGTATTCTTGAAACATATATTAAAATTTTTACCTTTCAAGCTTTGATTTTTTAATTTTTAATTTTTGTGCTTTACGGGTTTCGGCTTTTTGAAAATAAGAGTTTCGTCATTTCTAAATTCACGATACCTTTTATCAATTTTTTGGATAATGAATGGAAAAAAGTTTACAAAAATATAAATTTTGTAAAACTCTTTTGAAAAAATATTTAGAGCGGGCTGTAATTTTAAAATTTGTGATTTTTTAATTTAAACGTTAAAGAAATCGGGATTCGGGGTTTTCTGCAAACAAATGTTTGATGCAAATTGAATCATGAAACCCTGATCCCCAATTTCCTAAAACATTGGAACCTTAATTTAAAAAAATGAATTAGTTTAATCTCTTCTAAGAAAGGTTAGAGTTAAGATAATTATGTTGCGATTTCGGGATTCGTGATTCTGTAAGAACATGCCTCTTGTCATCATATTTCCCGAAATCTCGATTTCTGAAACCCCGATCCATAAGTCACGTTAAAATTAAACTAATTATGTTTTGGCCTTAATCTTGATTATTTAGTTAATTAAGATATGTTAAGTCCTGTTTAAAAAAGAAACAAGCCATCGCGATTTCACAATTTTGGGATTCGCGGTTCCATGAGAGCACGTCTCATGTCATCATGTTTCCCGAAATATTGATAGGGTATAATCTCGATTAATTAACATGCTAAAAGCATTTAATTCTTAATTAAAGCATCACAATTTTGCGATTTCGCATTTTTGGATTTCATTTTTCATCAACTACATATCTCTCGACATCAGCATTTTCGAAATCATGAAAAAATGAAGTTTTCAACCTTAAATTATGATTAATATTAATTAACCTTTTTTCTAAAACATGTTTAAAGGTAATCTTTCTTTAAGAATTCATTTATGTTTCACTCACCCATCAAGTAAGTTTCTCGTTTTCTTCAAAACCTGAAGGTACCGAAATATGGACATTAGAAGCATATCTGGGTAAATATCTTTTGTATTAAGAGTTTTAATTTCATGACAGCTGTGCAAATCTCATCATTTTTTAAATATATTCAAAATAAATTTTTGAATGTCTGTGTTGTCTTTCTAAGCCGAACTCATTCATCTGTTTTCTGCTACAGGTTCCAAATTAAACACATAAGTCATGGCACCCACAAAGGCATCAAAGAAGAATGAAGACGCACAGGAAGGTGATATTATCTTTGATACTACTCCACACGCCATAAACTCCATCAAATCATGGACTCAAATTTCTGAATTACTGGAGTACGAGCTAAAGAATGTTGACCTTGATTCTGAAAATCATATAAGGGACATTGCTGAGTCTGAGCTTCATAAGGTTGTTGCACGTTTGAAGTTGGTGGCTTATAATGATATGATCGGCTGGGCTCTGGACAAGGTAGATATCCCAACAAGGAGCATTCAAAATGAGCAAGGAGCTATCGTCGACTCATTCATGCCTGAGCACATTCAAGTAATGTATAAACTCTCGCCAAATCATAAACACACCTTTAATGCTGAATTTTTAGCTGAGTTTCAGAGAAAGGAATGTATTGAGGCAGACCAGACATATCCCGACATGATTATAGGATGGGCGAGGTCCGAAGCAAATTTTAGGGCTGATACTCATGGGATTTATGCTACAACCTCCTTAAATGAATATATGGTTTATAAAGCAATGATGTTATGCAGAGTTTTCGAGAGAAAAGACCCCTGTCACTTTCATGTAGATTGGGTGCCCTTCTTAGAGGAAGTTTAAGAAGGAAATGGTTTTAACTGGCATAAAATTTTGTCGGATAACCTAACGGAAGAAATTTTAAATTACAAAGTAGCCAAGTCAAAGGGACAACCAGTGTATTTTTATATGTCTGCATACATTATGGACACAATCTGTTTTATGACTCCCTTTCCATTAATGAATTGGAGTTGGAGCATTTCCTGCCTAGAGCCTATTCATAAATATCACTCAGCCCTTTGGGAAGAAAATGCTAAAGAGTCATTTTACGAGGTTTGTCATTTTGTCCTTGTTCCTATGCACAAATTATTTTTTGGATGTGAACCCCCCCGCATTTCTGATGCAGTCATAGAAAGTCTTAAATCAGTTGCCGACTGGTTTATTGAGGAAAATTTTTCCTATATTAGGGTTTATGGCTGTTCCATTCCCCCCCATGCACTCCCAAAATTCCTACCAGACAGATTGGTGTGCAGAGAAGTAGCTCATCAGATAGCCAAGGGCGGTGTTGGATTGGAGTTAAAAGCACTTCAGAAAAAAGCATGGCCCTCTTTCCCTGTTCATATTGGGAAATTTCCTTTATCAAATTTAGGCCATTCTAAGGTAGAGGCTGAGCCATTGGAAGAAGTCAAGTTAGTAAATATTAAGCACAGAAAATATGACCCCTACCAGATAATAAATAGGCATTACATACATTGAAATCTAAAAGCATATGAACATGAAGTGTCTATTTATGATGATATTTTTAAAGATGTTAAGTCTTATGAAGAAGTGTTGAAAAGAGTCCAGGCCTTGCCACCTGACTCACAAGCTAGGTTCACATATTTTCAAAGCCATAGGTGAAGCTACCTACCTAAGATTTTACAGGGTAAAATTTCGACCCCATTGCCAGAACAGGAAGAACCCCCTCCAGGGTTTGAAACTGATATTCAGGGTAAAGAAAATGACAAAGTTAAGTTGAAGAACACTGAGATACCTTCCCAAGATGCAGAGGGTTCTCAAACTAAAGAATCAGGAATGGATAAGGGAAAAGAGTCAGAAACAATTCCAGAAATCATAAAGAATCTTCCAGAAAAGATAGGAGGAACAACTTCAACTGAACTTGGTAGTCCTATCACCTCTTTAAATCCATTACAGTCGACTTTTGTAACTCCCCATGAAGGAGTTTTATATGTCACTGATCTAGAGTCGATTTCAAGAGATGAAATCCCCCCATCAAATTACTTTTTCAGTAAAAAGCGAAGAGCAATCTTGAAACAGGAAATACATCCAAGAGGAGAAGGAACGATTAAAAAGCATAGGGTTATTATAGATGGAAAGAAACTCAAGGATGGAGAAATTGCTACAGAATTAGAAGGTACAATGGGTGCTATAGCATCAGCTAACATGTATTTTGTAGGCAATTTAACAACTATGCTTGAACAGAAGGACCAAACAATAATCCAGTTGCAAGAGAAACTAAAAGAAAATGAAAGAAATATTAGTTGGGGAATACAGAAGGGTATAGAACAAGCTATACTAAAGGATATGCAAGAAATCCAGAAATTGAATAAAGACTTGGATGAGGCAAAACACTTAATACAGGTCACACAGGAAAAGGTTCAAAAGTTGGGAGAAGAAAACAAACATTTGCAAGATAAGATTATTTCTATTACTAACCAGGTAGTAGAACTAGAAAATTTCAAGACACAAGTATTGGAGATATATTTAAGAATAGAGGAAGAACAACAGAAAGTGTTCTTGAATCTAGAATTAATCCAGAATTATTTTCAGGAATCAAATAAGTCTTTAGAAAATGTGTTCCAGAAAGAAAGGGAGGCGAAAGCAGCTAGAACAACTTTTCAAAAGGCAGTGGGTATCTCATCAAAGGAAGAAATTGGAAAGACTCAAAAATTATCTATTTCTGAACAGGTTAAAGGGGACATAATGATAAAAGTGTGGGAAGAAAAACTGGCTGAATATAAACGAATCACAAGAGAAGTAAATGAGGATTTCCTGGGAATCTTTGATCTCTTTGAAAGAGATTCATTGAATATCGGAAGAGATGATTGTTCTGGATTATTAGGCGAAATTAATATTGCCAAGCACCAGCTAAGGTTAAAAGAAGAGATGGAGAAAATGAAAATAGAGATTTCTAAGATTAAATTGATCAATATAACAGAGATCAAAAAGTGGATGGTGACTTCAAATATAAAGTTGAAAACTATTAAATTCACAGAAAGGATGATAGAAAGTTGGTTGCCCGAATTGCAGAAGAGATTTTTCTCATTTGAAGCAAATGAGATACCTGATGCTCCCAGGATCTTTGTGAATTTTTTAGGAAAATGCATTCAGTGTATTGATGCGGAAAAAGGAAGTTCGTCAACGCAAGCTTAAAACCTTTTTGAATGTTTTTATTATTAGAAATTAGAAAGAAATTGTAAACTGTTGACATTATTTTTATGTAACCGAAATATTAGGAAGTTGGTTAGTCACCAACGAGAAACTTTGATGAAAATGTATAAATATAGTTTCGAAAGGCTGAGAAAAGGCTTCAGAAATTTTGGAGAGAGCCATTTTGTAATATCAGTTTTCAAATACATCAGAATATAGATCACAAACAAGATTCTGGATCCTGCAAATCTGTAACTATGTGTCTTCCCCTGTTTATTATACTTTGTTAAATTTTCCCTTTCAATGTTTTTCTAACAAGTAATCAATTTGAAGTTATATACATCATTGATTTATATTTTCAGATTGGTTTGGATGTCAAACGATTTACAGTTTTTCCTCTGAAATTTCTTTAGTAATTTTAAGACTCGTAAAGCTTTTGTTCCTTAATACTTAACCCTTGTTAGAAACCTCGCTTTTCTTTCATCATTGTCTATTGAAATATGAGATTCTTTCTTGATTAAAGACTCATATTTTTCTATAGTGTTTGTTTTTTATTTTAAGATTCTCAAAATTGTTATAAATCCAGGAAACGACCTCGAATGTGTTTACATTACTGTTTTGGGTTTTAAATTGTTTTTCTTGTTCTCATCTTTGGAAATTTGAAGTAACAAACTGATTAAAATCCCTTTACAAACAAATAAAGTTTTATCATCCATGACTGTCCCAAATAGCAGACAACCCAACGTTGAACCAGGCCTTCAGGATCAAACCAATATTGCCTTGAATTTATTTAATACTATTTTACAAACAACAACTAACTGGTTTGAGTTAGAACGTTCATGGGCTGCTATTGAGCGAGACAATAGAATCCAAGAACAACAGGAAGCAAGATAGAGACAGTTGAGAAACTGATTCTGCTTTAATCTTCCTTTGGTTTCTTATTCCCAAATCTTTCCTTTAAATCATTTACAGATGCCTTGACGGTATGCTTTATAGCCTTAAAGAATAAACTCAGGAACAACATCTTTTTGGCGCCGTTGCCAGGGAACGAAGAAACAAATCTTTTCCCTGGGAAGAATGACATTGACATTTTCTGTTTTTGATAGTGAACAAGGATAGAAAACCTTCTAAGGCTAAAACATTTTTCACTCGGTGACTCCACAATAACTAAACTGGATAGTAGCCGAAAGAATACCAGAAAAAACTCGGATAGCAAGCAGACCTCACCAGTCTCCGATCCGGAAAAAATTTTAAAATCACGAAAATCACTTAAACAAATCTTTTTATCCACATATACTATAGATCAACCTAACTTTACGCAATCAAACTCATCAGAAACTCTTGAAAGATCACTTTCACTTCCCCCCTCATTTGATACTTTCTCATTTCCTTAAGTTTCTTCTCCATATTTCCGAGAATCTTCTCCTCACACTGTCCAAACTTCAGTCCTAAATCTAACCATGGCTACACAAGGAGGTGCTAGAGCTGGAGGTGGTGCCCCTGGAGGTGGTCAAGTACCGCTTCCCAGGATTTTCGCTAAAGTAACTGCTAGATATGCTCCCCTTTTTCTTCCTGTTCCTCTTCATGATCTCCCCGAGAATTATATGAAAATCCTTTCAAAATTTACAGGGGAAGGTGATTTGACTACCCAAGAACATATAAACTTTTTTGATCAATTTGCTGACATACTCGGATTAGAACATGAAGATGTTTATTCTAGAATCCTTGTTCAAACTTTTGAGGGACAGGTGAGGACCTAGTTCCGATCCTTAGCAGCTAGATCTTTAAGATCCTATGAAGAACTTGAAAGTGCATTTATTAGACAATGGGGAAAGAGGAAGGATCACCTTTACTACTTAACCGAATTCAGAGCCCTTATAAAGAAAAACTCTAAGTCAGTTCTAGAATTCACATAGAGGTTCAATAAGTTGTATAATAAAATTCCATTTGAGGTTAAACCTTCACAACCTGCAACAAAAGTGACTTTTGCTGGCGCTTTTGACCCCGAATTTGCCTTATTATTGAGAGAAAGGAGATCAATAGATCTCACGAAAATGCAGGATGATGCGCTTGAGATTGAATCAAACATGATGGCATCGGGAAAACTTAAAGCAAAGACTAAAACTGGAAACAAAGAAAATAAAAAATTTAAAGAACAAGGTGGATCTTCAGGATCAGGAAAATCCTTGGGAGATAGAATAGAAGAGATGGCTAGGGTCATTCGAGAACTTTCAAACAAGATATCGAAAATGGAACTAGAGAAATCGAAAAGAGATAATTTCCCCAGAAAAGATTTTCGAAGAAATCCTGAACCTCAGGGACCACAGAAAATAATTAAAAATGAAGATCAAAAAATTCCAACACCTTTTAAAAGTGAAAACTACATTGGAGAGGAAGATTTAGGAGATTTTGAAGAAATCGATGAAGATATTAGTAACCTTGGTGATGATAATAAATCCCCTTATTTGTCAAGACAGGATTACGAAGCATCTTTAAGTAAAGAAAGTACATCTGAAGAACATGTTAGCAATAATATGACTGATGATTTCACATATCAAAATATTGCAGATGATATTATTGATGAACTACAGGGAAAATATAATTTGAGACCAAGAAATAAAAATCTCCCAAATGTTCTGACAAAAAAGAGTTTGCCAAGAAATGAAACCGATGAGGTAACTCCAAAATTTGTAGATAAACAGTCTGCAAAAAGAAACATAGCTGATACGCAACCTGTACAGTCAGAACCAGTAGGAACACTCCCTGTGAAGACACAAGCTCCTATAAAAGAAAACAAGGTCACATCTCAACGTAAAACTGAGAAGAAAGGTATGGAAGCCCCAAACATCGAAAATGACAAGGCTCTAGGAAAATTCAATTTGGAAAACGAAATAAACAAAATCAAAATTCCTATTCCCCTTGTTGAGTTAGCTAAAAATCCCATATACAGAAAACAAATCGCCAAAATGATTAATTTTTCTGAAGATGAAAGCCAGGCCGATGCCATCAACTTAGAGGATGACAAACCTATCTTAGTCTTCGGTCCACACGTTGAAGGTGCAAGAGACACAGTGGCTCCTTTTTATATTACGTTAACCCTGTTTGATCACCTTCTCCATAAATGTATGTTGGATTCAGGTGCTTCCCACAATGTTACGCTAAAGGAAATAATGGAAAAACTTGGTCTTGAAATTACAAGATCCTATGGTGATTTATATTCTTTCGATTCGAGGAAAGTAAAATGCATAGGTATGATTAAAGACCTAGTGGTAGGTTTGGCTCAAATACCTACTAAAAGTATTCTTATGGATGTAGTAGTCGCTGACATTCCCCCAAAGTATGGTATGCTATTATCTAGATCATGGGGCGCTAAGCTTGGAGGATCTCTCCAACTAGATATGACATATGCTACAATTCCAGTTTTCGGAGGCCAATACACTCGTCTTTACAGAGAGACTAGGTTAGAATTTACTGTAGGTGACCCCAAAAACCCTAACAATCGTCCAGTTTATATTGCCGACCAAGATTTAGGAAATTGTATATTATCTTTAGATGACAATTTTGAAGTAGATGTAGACGATAAATGTATAGAAGAAACAATTGAAAAAAAAGAAATAGAGAAAAATGTATATAGTACTGGTGTATGGAAAATGTATTTTGATGGTGCTTCCTCCTATCTCGGAGCTGGGGCAGGAGCACTTCTTATGGCTCCGGATGATCAATTTTTTATTCCTTTTTCATATAGGCTCCAGTGGAATGTAGATTGTACAAACAATGTATGCGAGTATGAAGCTTTAGTGCTAGGATTAGAAGCTGCTAGAAGGATGAAAATTAAGAAATGCAAAGTCTTTGGTGACATAGAGTTAATTATAAAACAGGTGAATCGACAGTATTAGGCTAGGCATCCTAGATTACAGTCCTATAGGAACTGTGTCTGGGACTTAATCGAGAACTTCTTCATAGATTTGAATTTTCATTTCGTCCCAAGATCCGAAAATCAATAGGCTGATGCTTTAGCCAAAGCTGCATCAACTTTTACACCCCCAACTGCTTTTAAATTAAAATATCCTATACAAATGAGACATCTTCCTTCAATACCAAATAACATACAACATTGGCAGGTTTTTGAAGATGATGAGCAGCTTCGAAAGTTTATAGAATCATTAGATGAATTTGCATAAATGCATACCGATCAAGAAAATCAAAATGATCCTATTTGGATCATGCAAGAAGGGGAGGATTCTAAAGAATTTCACGATAAAATTGCAAACCACCAAACTCTTGTTCTCAAGAACAACCAAATACCCAAGGGTCTAATCCCTTTGGAAATACTTTTTTAATCAAGATGATATCCCTTCTAAAACTACTCTACAACCCCAACCAGAGGAGGTTGAAGATTGTAATATAGGAACTGAAGAAAACCCCCGAATGGTTAAAATATAAAAATATTTATCAACAGAAAACAAAAATAGATACATGGAGTTGTTAAGAAAATATAAATATGTTTTTGCATGGCCGTACGAAGAACTGAAAACATATGACACTTCTGTAATTGAACATAAAATACCTCTCAAACCAGGTGTCAAACCTTTTAAACAAAAACTTCAACAATTTAACCCTATTTTATTACTTGTTATCGAACGAGAAGTTAAAAAAATTCTTGACGCAAAGATTATTGTACCCCTAAGATATTCTAATTGGGTAGCTAATCTGGTCCCAGTTAGAAAGAAAAATAGGGAAATCAGACTATGTGTTGATTTCAGGAATCTTAATAAATCTTTTCTCAATGATAATTATCCTCTACCTAAAATGGATCATGTTCTTGAAAAAGTAGTAGGGGCTAACATAATGTCAATGATTGATGGATTTTTAGGTTATAATCAAATTTCCATCAGTGATCTTGATAAAGAAAAAACCGCATTTACCACTCCTTGGGGCACGTTTATGTATGATAAAATGTCGTTTGGACTAATGAATGCAGGTGCTAATTTTCAACGCGCAATGGATATTGCTTTCGTTGGCAAATGGGACAAGTTTGTAGTCATCTATTTGGATGATCTTACTGTTTTTTCTAAATTGGATGAAGACCATATGATTCATCTCAAACAAACATTTGAAAAATGCTGCAGGTTTGGTCTATCCTTAAATCCTAAAAAGTCTCATTTCGTTATGCAAGAAGGCAAGTTGTTAGGTCACATCGTATCCCGAAATGGAATCAGGATTGACCCTAAGAGAGTAGAGGCTATAGATACAATAGCTATTCCTAGGAATGTGAAAGAAATTCAATCATTTTTAGGAAAAATAAATTTCTTGAGAAGATTTATTCCTAACTTCGCTAAAATTGTTAAATTGATTACAGATATGCTCAGAAAAAACAGTGAAGTAAAATGGACAGCAGAAGCTAAGGCATCCTTTGCCCATATTAAGAAGGTCATAAGTGAGGCACCAGTACTAGCGAGCCCAGATTATCTCAAATATTTTCTTATTTTTTCATTTGCCTTTGAACACACGCTTGCTGCTGTACTCCTTCAGAAGAACGAAGAAGGTTTTAAGCAACCGATAGCCTTCTTTAGCAAAAGTCTCCAAGATGCTGAACTCAAATATAATATAATGGAAAAGCAAGCGTATGCTATGGTAAAAGCATTGAAATCTTTCATAACTTATGTTTTACATTCTAAAGTGATAACATATGTACCCACTAGTGCTGTAAAAGATATATTGGTTCAAGCAGACTGTGATGGTAAAAGAGAAAGATGGCTTGCAATAATCCAAGAGTTCGACTTGGAGATTAAACTGACCAAATTGGTAAAGGGAAAAGGTTTAGCTAAACTTCTAGTCGAATCCAATTTCAAGGCTCTTGGGATAAACAATTCTCAGGAGGAAGAAGGATGGGTAGACATGAATGAACTTGAGGACCAAATGGTCGAAAACAGGATCGAAGAGAAATTCGCATTATCGAATTGGTACAAGGACATAGTAACATACTTATTAACTTTGAAATGTCTAGCTAACTTGTCTCCATCCAAAGCTAGAACGCTAAAGCTGCATGCAGTTAAATACTGTATTTCTGAAAAAAGATTATACTGGAAAGACCTGCTTGGTTTCCTCTTAGTCTGTTTGGTCGAATCAGAAACATAAGAAGTTATAGGTCAATTTCATGAAGGAGTCTGTGGAGGACACCACGCTTGGAGGGCTACGACATATAAAATCCTGAGGGCTGGTTATTACTGGCCTAAACTTTTCCCAGATGTCAATGCTAAGGTACGAGCTTGCAGTCCTTGACAATTTTTTGCAGGAAAACATAAACTATCAGCGATGACTTTGGTCCCAGTCAAAATAGAAGCCCCTTTTCAGCAATGGGGACTAGACTTCATAGGTGACATTAATCCTCATTCAAGTGCCCAACACAGATGTATCCTGACTGCTACAGACTATTTCACCAAATGGGTGGAAGCTATCCCAACAAGGAAGGCTACTGATTTTGTAGTTATAGACTTCTTAGAAGAAAATATCTTGTCTAGGTTTGGCTGTCCTAGAAAGATTGTCATAGATAATGCACAAGCTTTTAAGTCTATGGCGATGGTCAGCTTTTGCCAGAAATATAATATTGTGTTGGGTCATTCCACAGCATACTACCCGCAGGGAAATGGTTTGGCAGAATCTTCAAATAAGAGCTTGATCAGTATAATCAAGAAAGTCTTAAATGAAAATAAAAAGTCTTGGCATTTGCATTTAAAATATGATCTGTGGGCAAATCAGATAGGCACAAAAAATTCTATCGGTACTTCTCCCTTTCAAATGGTATATGGAACAGATGTATTGTTGCCCATAAATCTAGCACTTCCTATGATGAAACTATGGCAAGACGAGAAGGAAGAACCAAATCCTCTCACAAGAAGGATTAATCAGTTGATTGAAGTTCAGCAGCACAGGGCTGTAGTGGATGAAAAGTTGCAAAAGTACCAGGATGACATGAAGGTACTATTTGATCATAAAGCCAAGGACAGGAATTTTCTCCCCGGGGATCTGGTTTTGAGGTGGGATGCTCGAAAAGAGGATTCAGGAAAAAATGGTAAATTCGATCATATTTGGTATGGACCATTTAAGGTAGCATCTTCTGAAGGAAAAAATTCATTCCTGCTTGAAAATTTGGATGGTAAGATCTTGAATGCCCCTGTTAATGGGCGTTTTTTAAAGCATTATATGGAATAATTAATTTACAAAAAATCTCATTGTACATACCGTTTTGTTTTTCGTTTTTAAAAAAAAAATCCATTCTCATTTTGTAAATAAATAAAAATAAAATAGAAATTAGATAGGTATTTATTTCCCTAAAAAATAAATAAATAAATAATAAAAAAAAATTAATAAAAAATAAAATAAAATAAATATATATATATATATATATATATATATATATATAATAAAAAGAAAAGAGTCCAAAGAGTTATTTTTGAAATCACACTTATGTTTCCTGGTTTATTATTTGTTGGATGTCTTCTTTTATGCCCTTAGTACTATCTTTCACGTTTTCGGGCTTTCTCATCAAAGTAGGAGAGATTATGTATTAACCTTGAAAATCAACAAATGATTAAATTCAGTAAGTCCAGCCTTCATAGTTCTTATTCTCTAACTAAAAATGGTTATGTTTGGGTTGATTCTAACTCTCTTAGGTTTCTTAACATTTGTTTGAGGATTTTAATCTTGCTCAAAAGAAAACCCCTGAAAATAATCTTTCCCTTTTCTCTACAGACTGAGGGGTTTTGAAAGTTGAGAAAAGATTGGTCTAGAATAATCAAAACAAGTTGACAAACCTCTATTGTAAATTTTTACACAGATAACCAACCCTGATATTTTAATGTATCACTGATTGCCCTCGCTTTGTATGCATAAGCTAACTTTAAGACATATGGTGAAAGGAAATTCATATTTGATTGCCCCCATCTAGTCCCACAGATGATGAAAGGAAATTCATTTAAATGATTGCCCTCGTCTAAATATAAAAAACAGATAACTTCACTGGGGTACTGAATAGGCCTGCTGGCAGTGAAGCAATATCTGAGCATAAATATATAATTAGCACTCGAAGTGGTGAAAGGAAATTCAGTAAAAAGGAATAGATAACTTCACTGGGATACTGAACAGGCCCGCTGGCAGTGAAGCAATATCTAAGGTGTCTGTAAGGTTGTCATACTTATCTATCACTCTATTCTAGTTATCAGTTTTTTTAATTTGGATATTCGTCTTAAGTCAAAACAGAGCTCCCCAATTAAAAATTTATAAATTTTATTTCGATTGATGCAAGCTGAAATTTTCAAAATCTGTTGAGTTTCCTAAGATTGTTTTAATCATATTAATACTAACTTAAATTCAAAACGAGAAGGAGAATATTATGAAGAAGAGTACAACTAAGTTTAAAGCAAATAAGAAGTTTTGAAAAGATTTTCAAAGGTTGGAATGAAATCTTTTTTTCCTCTCCTTTAGCAGTTTAGCAATGATAAACCCTTGACACCATTTACCCAATGAAGGCACTGAGTCTACATGTTCTCCTTGTCCCACAAGGAGACGAGGTCCCCAGTTGGAGCCTATGTTGAAACATATATTAAAATTTTTATCTTTCAGGCTTTGATTTTTTAATTTTTAATTTTTGTGCTTTTCAGGTTTCAGCTTTTTGAAAATAAGAGTTTCGTCATTTCTAAATTCACGATACTTTTTATCAATTTTTTGGATAACGAATGGAAAAAAGTTTACAAAAATATAAATTTTGTAAATCTCTTTTGAAAAAATATTTAAAGCGGGTTGTAATTTTAAAATTTGCAATTTTTTAATTTAAACGTTAAGGAAATCGGGATTGGGGGTTTTCTGCAAACAAATGTTTGATGCAAATTGAATCACGAAATCCCGATCCCCGATTTCCCGAAACATTGGAACTTTAATTTTAAAAAATGAATTAGTTTAATCTCTTCTAATAAAGGTTAGAGTTAAGATAATTATGTCACGATTTCAGGATTCACGATTCTGTAAGAACACGCCTCTTGTCATCATATTTCCCGAAATCCTGATTTCCGAAACCCCGATCCATAAGTCACGTTAAAATTAAAATAATTATGTTTTGGCCTTAATCTTGATTATTTAGTTAATTAAGATAAGTTAAGTCCTATTTAAAAAAGAAACAAGCCATCGCGATTTCGCAATTTTGGGATTTGCGGTTCCGTGAGAGCACGTCTCATATCATCATGTTTCCTGAAATCCTGATTTCCGAAATCCCAACATGGTCTAATCTTGATTAATTAACATGCTAAAAGCGTTTAATTCTTAATTAAAGCATCGTGATTTCGCGATTTCGCATTTTTGGATTTCGTTTTTCATCGACTACATATCTCTCGACATCAGGATTTCTGAAATCTCGAAAAAATGAAGTTTTCAACCTTAAATTATGATTAATATTAATTAACCTTTTTTTCTAAAACAGGTTTAAAGGTAATCTTTCTTTAAGCATTCATTTATGTTTCGCTCACCCATCAAGTAAGTTTCTCGTTTTCTTCAAAACCCAAAGGTACTGAAATACGGACATTAAAAGCGTATCTGGGTAAATATCTTTTGTATTAAGAGTTTTAATTTCGTGACAACTGTGCAAATCTCGCCATTTTTTAAATATATTCAAAATAAATTTTCGAATGTCTGTGTTGTCTTTCTAAGCTGATCTCATTCATCCGTTTTCTGCTACAGGTTCCAAATTAAACACAGAAGTCATGCCACCCAAAAAGGAATCAAAGAATAATGAAGACGCACAGGAAGGTGATATTATCTCTGATACTACTCCACACGCCATAAACTCTATCAAATCATGAACTCAAATTTCTGAATTGCTGGAGTACGAGCTAAAGAATGTTGACTCTGATTCTGAAAATCATATCCGGGACATTGCTGAGTTTGAGCTTCATAAGGTTGTTGCGCGTCCGAAGCTGGTGGCTTATACTGATATGATCGGCTGGGCTCTGGACAAGGTAGATATCCCAACAAGGAGCATTCAGAATGAGCAAGGAGCTATCGTCGGCTCATTCAGGCCTGAGCACATTCAAGTAATGTATAAACTCTCTACAAATCATAAACACACCTTTAATGCTGAATTTTTAGTTGAGTTTCAGAGAAAGGAATGTATTAAGGCAGACCAGACATATCCCGACATGATTAGAGGATGGGCGAGGTTCGAAGCAAAGTTTAGGGCTGATACTCATGGGATTTATGCTACAGCCTCCTTAAACAAATATATGGTTTATATAGAAATGATGTTATGCAGAGTTTTTGGGAGAAAAGATCCCTGTCATTTTCATGCAGACTGGGTACCCTTCTTAGAGGAAGTTTCAGAAGGAAATGGTTTTAATTGGCATAAAACTTTGTCAGATAACCTAACGGAAGAAATTTTAAATTACAAAGCAGCCAAGTCAAAGGGACAACCAATGTCTTTTTATATGTCTGCATACATTATGGACGCAATCTGTGTTATGACTCTCTTTCCATTAATGAATTGGAGTTGGAGCATTTCCTGCCCAGAGCCTATTCATAAATATCACTCAGCCCTTTGGGAAGAAAATGCTAAAGAGTCATTTTACGAGGTTTGTCATTTTGTCATTATTCCAATGCACAAATTATTTTTTGGATGTGAACCCCCCCGCATTTCTGATGCAGTCATAGAAAGTCTTAAATCAGTTGTCGACTGGTTTATTGAGGAAAATTTTTCCTATATTAGGGTTTATGGTTGTTCCATTCCCCCCCATGCACTCCCAAAATTCCTACCAGAAAGATTGGTGTGCAGAGAAGTAGCTCATCAGATAGCCAAGGGCGGTGTTGGATTGGAGTTAAAAGAACTTCAGAAAAAAGCATGGCCCTCTTTCCTTGTTCATATTGGGAAATTTCCTTTATCAAATTTAGGCCATTCTAAGGTAGAGGCCGAGTCATTGGAAGAAGTCAAGTTAGTAAATATTGAGCACAAAAAATATGACCCCTACCAGATAATAAATAGGCATTACATACATTGTAATCTAAAAGCATATGAACATGAAGTGTCTATTTATGATGATATTTTTAAAGATGTTAAGTCTTATGAAGAAGTGTTGAATAGAGTCCAGGCCTTGCCACCTAACTCACAGGCCGGGTTCACATCTTTTCAAAGCCATAGGCGAAGCTGCCTACCTAAGATTTTACAAGGTGAAATTTCGACCCCATTGCCAGAACAAGAAGAACCCCCTCTAGGGTTTGAAACTAATATTCAGGGTAAAGAAAATGAAAAAGGTAAGTTGAAGAACACTGAGATACCTTCCCAAGATGCAGAGGGTCCTCAAACAAAAGAATCGGGAATGGATAAGGGAAAAGAGCCAGAAACAATTCCACAAATCATGAAGAATCTTCCAGAAAAGATAGTTGGAACAGCTTCAACTGAACTTGGTAGTCCTATCACCTCTTTAACTCCATTACAGTTGACTTTTGGAACTCCCCATGAAGGAGTTTTATATGTCAGTGATCTAGAGCCGATTTCAAGAGATGAAATCCCCCCATCAAATTACTTTTTCAGTAAAAAGCGAAGAGCAGTCTTGAAACAGGAAATACATCCAAGAGGAGAAGGAATGATTAAAAAGCATAGGGTTATTATAGATGGAAAGAAACTCAAGGATGGAGAATTTGCTACAGAATTAATAGGTACAATGGGTGCTATAGAATTAGCTAACATGTATTCTATAGGCAATTTAACAACTATGCTTGAACAAAAGGACCAAACAATAATCCAGTTGCAAGACAAACTAAAGAAAATGAAAGAAATATTAGTTGGGGAATACAGAAGGGTCTAGAACAAGCTAGACTAAAGGATATGCAAGAAATCCAGAAATTGAATAAAGACTTGGATGAGGCAAAACACTTAATACAAGTCACACAGGAAAATGTTCGAAAGCTGAGAGAAGAAAACAAACATTTGCAAGATAAGATTATTTCTATTACTAACCAGGTAGTAGAACTAGAAAATTTCAAGACACAAGTATTGGAGATATATTTAAGAATAGAGGAAGAACAACAGAAATTGTTCTTGAATCTGGAAGTAATCCAAAATTATTTTCAGGAATCAAATAAGTCTTTAGAAAATGTGTTCCAGAAAGAAAGGGAGGCGAATGCAGCTAGAACAACTTTTTAGAAGGCAGTGGCTATCTCATCAAAGGAAGAAATTGGAAAGACTCATAAATTATCTATTTCTGAACAGGTTAAAGGGGACATAATGATAAAAGTGTGGGAAGTAAAACTGGCTGAATATAAACAAATCACAAGAGAAGTAAATGAGGATTGCCAGGGAATCTTCGATCTCTTTAAAAGAGATTCATTGAATATCGGAATAGATGATTGTTCTGGATTATTAGGCGAAATTAATATTGCCAAGCACCAGCTAAGGTTAAAAGAAGAGCCAGAGAAAATGAAAACAGAGATTGCTAAGATTAAATTGATCAATATAATAGAGATCAACAAGTGGATGGTGACTTCAAATATAAAGTTGAAAACTGTTAAATTCACAGAAAGGATGATAGAAAGTTGGTTGCCTGAATTGCAGAAGAGATTTTTCTCATTTGAAGCAAATGAGATACCCGATGCTCCCAGGATCTTTGTGAAGTTTTTTAGGAAAATGCATTCAGTGTATTGATGCGGAAAAAAGAAGTTCGTCAACGCAAGATTAAAACCTTTTTGAATGTTTTTATTATTAGAAATTAAAAAGAAATTGTAAACGGTTTATATTATTTTTATGTGACCGAAATATTAGGAAGTTGGTTAGTCACCAACGAAAAACTTTGATGAAAATGTATAAATATAGTTTCGAAAGGCTGAGAAAAGGCTTCAGAAATTTTGGAGAGAGCCATTTTGTAATATCAGTTTTCAAATACATCAGAATATAGATCACAAACGAGATTCTGGATCCTGCAAATTTGTAACTATGTGTCTTCCCCTGCTTATTATACTTTGTTAAATTTTCCCTTTCAATGTTTTTCTAACAAGTAATCAATTTGAATTTATATACATCATTGATTTATATTTTCAGATTGGTTTGGATGTCAAACAATTTACATTTTTTCCTCTGAAATTGCTTTAGTAATTTTAAGACCTGTAAAGCTTTTGTTCCTTAATACTTAACCCTTGTTAGAAACCTCGTTTTTCTTTCATCATTGTCTATTGAAATATGAGATTCTTTCTTGATTAAAGCCTCATATTTTTCTGTAGTGTTTGTTTGTTATTTTAAGATTCTCGAAATTGTTATAAATCCAAGAAACAACCTCGAATGTGTTTACATTACTGTTTTGGGTTTTAAAATTGTTTTTCTTGTTCTCATCTCTGGAAATCTGAAGTAACAAACTGATTAAAATCCCTTTACAAACAAATAAAGTTTTATCATCCATGACTGTCCAAAATAGCAGACAACCCAACGTTGAACGAGGTCTTCAGGATCAAACCAGTATTGCCTTGAATTTATTTAATACTATTTTACAAACAACAACTAACCGATTTGAGTTAGAACGTTCATGGGCTGCTATTGAGCGAGATATTAGCATCCAAGAACAACAGGAAGCAAGATAGAGACAGTTGAGAAACTGATTCTGCTTGAATCTTCCTTTGGTTTCTTATTCCCAAATCTTTCCTTTAAATCATTTATGGATGCCTTGACGGTATGCTTTATAGCCTTAAAGCATAAACTCAGGAACAACAAGTATCAGAGTAAATAAAAAATTAACAAATGAACAATCATACACATACACAGTACACCATTGTTTTTACGTGGAAACCCAAAGTGAGAGAAAACCACAAAATGCTTTTTATTATATGTCTTTAAGAATTACATTCATTGGAAGCACCAAATTCCTTTGTTTTCCAGATGCAATTTAAAGGAGGCTCCAACCCCCTAGTTTCTCAGGCTACAACCCGAGGGAAGCTCCAACTCCCCAATTATCTGGATACAACTAGAAGGAGGATATAACCCCCTATGTTCTTTGACTAAAAATGGAAGGTGGCTACAACCACCTTTGCTTTCCCCCTCCAACTACCCTTTCATAGAATTAGAATGATGGAAACACTATCACACTATCACTATGATATATATTGATGTAAACCTGTACCAATCAACCTGCACTAAACAACCTATAACAACCTGTAGAAAACAACCTGTAATCAACTTGTACCATAAACAAGTGCATAAACCATGCACCAAATTGTACCTCAATCTGTACCATCAACAAGTGCATCAAACATGCACCAAATATGTACCAAGCATGCATAAAATACACATAAACTATGACTCATCAAGATGTACCAACATCATCAACTATACACCTCATGTATGTTCCAACTCATCAACTACTTGTCTCAACCATGTACCCAACATG
>JASDQU010306476.1:6868-21958 GCA_032191745.1 Picea mariana | reverse complement strand
TGTACCCACTAGTGCTGTAAAAGATATATTGGTTCAAGCAGACTGTGATGGTAAAAGAGGAAGATGGCTTGCAATAATCCAAGAGTTCGACTTGGAGATTAAACTGACCAAATTGGTAAAGGGACAAGGTTTAGCTAAACTTCTAGTCGAATCCAATTTCAGGGCTCTTGGGATAAACAATTCTCAGGAGGAAGAAGGATGGGTAGACGTGAATGAACTTGAGGACCAAATGGTCGAAAACAGGATCGAAGAGAAATTTGCATCATCGAATTGGTACAAGGACATAGTAACATACTTATTAAATTTGAAATGTCCAGCTGACTTGTCTCCATCCAAAGCTAGAACGCTAAAGCTGCATGAAGTTAAATACTGTATTTCTGAAAAAAGATTATACTGGAAATACCCGCTTGGTTTCCTCTTAATCTATCTGGTCGAATCAGAAATAGAAGAAGTTATAGGTCAATTTCATGAAGGAGTCTATGGAGGACACCACGCTTGGAGAGATATGGAATATAAAATCCTGAGGGCTGGTTATTACTGGCCTAAACTTTTCCCATATGCCAATGCTAAGGTACGAGCTTGTAGTCCTTGCCAATTTTTTGCAGGAAAACATAAACTATCAGCGATGCCTTTGGTCCCAGTCAAAATAGAAGCCCCTTTTCAGCAATGGGGACTAGACTTCATAGGTGAGATTAATCCTCATTCAAGTGCCCAACACAGATGGATCTTGACCGCTACAGACTATTTCACCAAATGGGTGGAAGCTATCCCAACAAGGAAGGCTATTGATTCAGTAGTTATAGACTTCTTAGAAGAAACTATCTTGTCTAGGTTTGGCTGTCCTAGAAAGATTGTCATAGATAATGCACAAGCTTTTAAGTCTATGGCGATGGTCAGCTTTTGCCAGAAATATAATATTGTGTTGGGTCATTCCACAGCATATTACCCGCAGGGAAATGGTCTGGCAGAATCTTCAAATAAGAGCTTGATCAGTATAATCAAGAAAGTCTTAAATGAAAATAAAAAGTCTTGGCATTTGCATTTAAAATATGCTCTGTGGGCAAATCAGATAGGCACAAAAAAGTCTATCAGTACTTCTCCCTTTCAAATGGTATATGGAACAGATGTAGTGTTGCCCATAAATCTAGCACTTCCTGTGATGAAACTATGGCAAGATGAGAAGGAAGAACCAAATCCTCTCATAAGAAGGATTAATCAGTTGATTGAAGTTCAACAGCACAGGGCTGTAGTGGATGAAAAGTTGCAGAAGTACCAGGATGACATGAAGGTACTATTTGATCATAAAGCCAAGGACAGGAATTTTCTCCCTAGGGATCTGGTTTTGAGGTGGGATGCTCGAAAAGAGGATTCAAGAAAAAATGGTAAATTCGATCATATTTGGTATGGACCATTTAAGGTAGCATCTTCTGAAGGAAAAAATTCATTTCTGCTTGAAAATTTGGATGGTAAGATCTTGAATGCCCCTGTTAATGGGCATTTTTTAAAGCATTATATGGAATAATTAATTTACAAAAAAATCTCATTGTACATACCGTTTTGTTTTTCGTTTTTAAAAAAAAAAATCCATTCTCATTTTGTAAATAAATAAAAATAAAATAGAAATTAGATAAGTTTTTATTCCCCTAAAAAAAAATTAAAAAAAAATAAAAAAAATAAAAATAAATAATAATAAAAAATTAATAAATAAATAAATAAAATATATATATAATAAAAAGAAAAGAGTCCAAAGAGTTATTTTTGAAATCACACTTATGTTTCCCGGTTTATTATTTGTTGGATGTCTTCTTTTATTCCCTTAGTACTATCTTTCACGTTTCTGGGCTTTCTCATCAAAGTAGGAGAGATTATGTATTAACCTTGAAAATCAACAAATGATTAAATTCAGTAAGTCCAACCTTCATAGTTCTTATTCTCTGACTAAAAATGGTTATGTTTGGGTTGATTCTAACTCTCTTAGGTTTCTTAACAATTTGTTTGAGGATTTTAATCTTTCTCAAAAGAAAACCCCTGAAAATAATCTTTCCCTTTTCTCTACAGACTGAGCGGTTTTGAAAGTTGAGAAAAGATTGGTCTAGAATAATCAAAACAAGTTGACAAACCTCTATTGTAAATTTTTAGACAGATAACCAACCCTGATATTTTAATGTATCACTGATTGCCCTCGCTTCGTATGCATAAGCTAACTTTAAGATAGATGGTGAAAGGAAATTCATATTTGATTTCCCCCATCTAGTCCCACAGACGATGAAAGGAAATTCATTTAAATGATTGCCCTTGTCTAAATATAAAAAAACAGATAACTTCACCAGGGTACTGAACAGGAATGCTGGCAGTGAAGCAATATCTAAGCATAAATATATAATTAGCACTCGAAGCGGTGAAAGGAAATTCAGTAAAAAGGGATAGATAACTTCACCGGGGTACTGAACAGGCCCGCTGGCAGTGAAGCAATATCTGAGGTGTCTATAAGGTTGTCATACTTATCTATCACTCTATTCTAGTTATCAGTTTTTCGAAACTGGATATTCATCTTAAGTCAAAACAAAGCTCCCCAATTAAAAATTTATAAATTTTATTTCGATTGATGCAAGCTGAAATTTTCAAAATCTGTTGAGTTTCCTAAGATTGTTTTAATCATATTAATACTAACTTAAATTCAAAACGAGAAGGAGAATATTATGAAGAAGACTACAACTAAGTTTAAAGCAAATAAGAAGTTTTGAAAAGATTTTCAAAGGTTGGAATGAAATATTTTTTTCCTCTCCTTTAGCAGTTTAGCAATGATAAACCCTTGACACCATTTACCCAATGAAGGCACTGAGTCTACATGTTCTCCTTGTCCCACAGGGAGACGAGGTCCCCAGTTGGAGCCTATGTTGAAACATATATTAAAATTTTTATCTTTCAGGCTTTGATTTTTTAATTTTTAATTTTTGTGCTTTTCAGGTTTCGGCTTTTTGAAAATAAGAGTTTCGTCATTTCTAAATTCACGATACTTTTTATCAATTTTTTGGATAACAAATGGAAAAAAGTTTACAAAAATATAAATTTTGTAAAGCTCTTTTGAAAAAATATTTAAAGCGGGTTGTAATTTTAAAATTTGCAATTTTTTAATTTAAACATTAAAGAAATCGGGATTGGGGGTTTTCTGCAAACAAATGTTTGATGCAAATTGAATCACGAAATCCCGATCCCCGATTTCCCGAAACATTGGAACCTTAATTTTAAAAAATGAATTAGTTTAATATCTTCTAATAAAGGTTAGAGTTAAGATAATTATGTCGCGATTTCAGGATTCACGATTCTGTAAGAGCACGCCTCTTGTCATCATATTTCCCGAAATCCCGATTTCTGAAACCCTGATCCATAAGTCACGTTAAAATTAAAATAATTATGTTTTGGCCTTAATCTTGATTATTTAGTTAATTAAGATAAGTTAAGTCCTGTTTAAAAAAGAAACAAGCCATCGCGATTTCGCAATTTTGGGATTTGTGGTTCCATGAGAGCACGTCTCATGTCATCATGTTTCCCGAAATCCCGATTTCCGAAATCCCAATAGGGTCTAATATTGATTAATTAACATGCTAAAAGCGTTTAATTCTAAATTAAAGCATCGTGATTTCGCGATTTCGCATTTTTGGATTTCATTTTTCATCGACTACATATCTCTCGACATCAGGATTTCCAAAATCTCGAAAAAATGAAGTTTTCAACCTTAAATTATGATTAATATTAATTAACCTTTTTTTCTAAAACATGTTTAAAGGTAATCTTTCTTTAAGCATTCATTTATGTTTCGCTCACCTATCAAGTAAGTTTCTCGTTTTCTTCAAAACCCAAAGGTACTGAAATACGGACATTAAAAGCGTATCTGGGTAAATATCTTTTGTATTAAGAGTTTTAATTTCGTGACAGCTGTGCAAATATCGTCATTTTTTAAATATATTCAAAATAAATTTTCGAATGTCTGTGTTGTCTTTCTAAGCTGAGCTCATTCATCCATTTTCTGCTACAGGTTCCAAATTAAACATAGAAGTCATGGCACCCAAAAAGGAATCAAAGAAGAATGAAGACGCACAGGAAGGTGATATTATCTCTGATACTACTCCACACACCATAAACTCTACCAAATCATGGACTCAAATTTCAGAATTGCTGGAGTACGAGCTAAAGAATGCTGACCCTGATTTTGAAAATCATATCCGAGACATTGCTGAGTCTGAGCTTCATAAGGTTGTTGCGTGTCCGAAGCTGGTGGCTTATACTGATATGATCGGCTGGGCTCTGGACAAGGTAGATATCCCAACAAGGAGCATTCAGAATGATCAAGGAGCTATCGTCGGCTCATTCAGGCCTGAGCACATTCAAGTAATGTATAAACTCTCTACGAATCATAAACACACCTTTAATGTTGAATTTTTAGCTGAGTTTCAGAGAAAGGAATGTATTAAGGCAGACCAGACATATCCTGACATGATTAGAGGATGGGCAAGGTTCGAAGCAAAGTTTAGGGCTGATACTCATGGTATTTATGCTACAACCTCCTTAAACAAATATATGGTTTATATAGCAATGATGTTATGCAGAGTTTTTGGGAGAAAAGATCCCTGTCACTTTCATGTAGACTGGGTACCCTTCTTAGAGGAAGTTTCAGAAGGAAATGGTTTTAACTGGCATAAAAAAATTTCGGATAACCTAACGGAAGAAATTTTAAATTACAAAGCAGCCAATCAAAGGGACAACCAATGTCTTTTTATATGTCTGCATACATTATGGACGCAATCTATTTTATGACTCCCTTTCAATTAATGAATTGGAGTTGGAGCATTTCCTGCCCAGAGCCTATTCATAAATATCACTCATCCCTTTGGGAAGAAAATGCTAAAGAGTCATTTTACAAGGTTTTTCATTTTGTCATTATTCCTATGCACAAATTATTTTTTGGATGTGAACCCCCCCGCATTTCTGATGCAGTCATAGAAAGTCTTAAATCAGTTGCCGACTGGTTTATTGAGGAATTTTTTTTCTATATTAGGGTTTATGGCTGTTCCATCCCCCCCCACGCACTCCCAAAATTCCTACCAAACAGATTGGTGTGCAGAGAAGTAGCTCATCAGATAGCCAAGGGCGGTGTTGGATTGGAGTTAAAAGCACTTCAGAAAAAAGCATGGCCCTCTTTCCCTATTCATATTGGATAATTTCCTTTATCAAATTTAGGCCATTCTAAGGTAGAGGCCGAGTCATTGGAAGAAGTCAAGTTAGTAAATATTGAGCACAGAAAATATGACCCCTACCAGATAATAAATAGGCATTACATACATTGTAATCTAAAAGCATATGAACATGAAGTGTCTTTTTATGATGATATTTTTAAAGATGTTAAGTCTTATGAAGAAGTGTTGAATAGAGTCTAAGCCTTGCCACCTGACTCATAGGCTGGGTTCACATCTTTTCAGAGCCATAGGCGAAGCTGCCTACCTAAGATTTTACAGGGTGAAATTTCGACCCCATTGCCAAAACAGGAAGAACCCCCTCTAGGGTTTGAAACTAATATTCAGGGTAAAGCAAATGAAAAAGGTAAGTTGAAGAACACTGAGATACCTTCCCAAGATGCAAAGGGTCCTCAAACAAAAGAATCAGGAATGGATAAGGGAAAAGAGCCAGAAACAATTCCACAAATCATGAAGAATCTTCCAGAAAAGATAGGAGGAACAACTTCAACTGAACTTGGTAGTTCTATCACCTCTTTAACTCCATTACAGTCGACTTTTGGAACTCCCCATGAAGGATTTTTATATGTTAGTGATCTAGAGCCAATTTCAAGAGATGAAATCCCCCCATCAAATTACTTTTTCAGTAAAAAGCGAAGAGCAGTCTTGAAACAGGAAATACATCCAAGAGGAGAAGGAATGATTAAAAAGCATAGGGTTATTATAGATGGAAAGAAACTCAAGGATGGAGAATTTTCTACAGAATTAGTAGGTACAATGGGTGCTATAGCATCAGCTAACATGTATTCTGTAGGCAATTTAACAACTATGCTTGAACAAAAGGACCAAAGAATAATCCAGTTGCAAGACAAACTAAAAGAAAACGAAAGAAATATTAGTTGGGGAATAGAGAAGGGTCTAGAACAAGCTAGACTAAAGGATTTGTAAGAAATCTAGAAATTGAATAAAGACTTGGATGAGGCAAAACACTTAATACAGGTCACACAGGAAAATGTTCGAAAGATGGGAGAAGAAAACAAACATTTGCAAGATAAGATTATTTCTATTACTAACTAGGTAGTAGAACTAGAAAATTTCAAGACACAAATATTGGAGATATATTTAAGAATAGAGGAAGAACAACAGAAAGTGTTCTTGAATCTGTAAGTAATCTAGAATTATTTTCAGGAATCAAATAAGTCTTTAGAAAATGTGTTCCAGAAAGAAAGGGAGGCGAAAGAAGCTAGAACAACTTTTCAGAAGGTAGTGGCTATCTCATCAAAGGAAGAAATTGGAAAGACTCATAAATTATCTATTTCTGAACAAGTTAAAGGGGACATAATGATAAAATTGTGGGAAGAAAAACTGGCCAAATATAAACGAATCACAAGAGAAGTAAATGAGGATTGCCAGGGAATCTTCGATCTCTTTGAAAGAGATTCATTGAATATCGGAATAGATGATTGTTCTGGATTATTAGGCGAAATTAATATTGCCAAGCACCATCTAAGGTTAAAAGAAGAGCCGGAGAAAATGAAAACAGAGATTGCTAAGATTAAATTGATCAATATAATAGAGATCAACAAGTGGATGGTGACTTCAAATATAAAGTTGAAAACTGTTAAATTCACAGAAAGGATGATAGAAAGATGGTTGCCCGAATTGCAGAAGAGATTTTTCTCATTTGAAGCAAATGAGATACCCGATGCTCCCAGGATCTTTGTGAAGTTTTTAGGAAAATGCATTCAGTGTATTGATGCGGAAAAAGGAAGTTCTTCAATGCAAGCTTAAAACCTTTTTGAATGTTTTTATTATTAGAAATTAAAAAGAAATTGTAAACAGTTGATATTATTTTTATGTAACCGAAATATTAGGAAGTTGGTTAGTCACCAACAAAAAACTTTGATGAAAATGTATAAATATAGTTTCGAAAGGCTGAGAAAAGGCTTCAGAAATTTTGGAGAGAGCCATTTTTTAATATCAGTTTTCAAATACATCAGAATATAGATCACAAACAAGATTCTGGATCCTGCAAATTTGTAACTATGTGTCTTCCCCTGTTTATTATACTTTGTTAAATTTTCCCTTTTAATGTTTTTCTAACAAGTAATCAATTTGAAGTTATATACATCATTGATTTATATTTTCAGATTGGTTTGGATGTCAAATGATTTACAGTTTTTCCTATGAAATTGCTTTAGTAATTTTAAGACCTATAAAGCTTTTGTTCCTTAATACTTAACCCTTGTTAGAAACCTCGTTTTTCTTTCATCATTGTCTATTGAAATATGAGATTCTTTCTTGATTAAAGCCTCATATTTTTCTGTAGTGTTTGATTGTTATTTTAAGATTCTTGAAATTGTTATAAATCTAGGAAACATCCTCGAATGTGTTTACATTACTATTTTGGGTTTTAAAATTGTTTTTCTTGTTCTCATCTCTGGAAATCTGAAGTAACAAACTGATTAAAATCCCTTTACAAACAAATAAAGTTTTATCATCCATGACTGTCCCAAATAGCAGACAACCCAACGTTGAACTAGGCCTTCAGGATCAAACCAGTATTGCCTTGAATTTATTTAATACTATTTTACAAACAACAACTAACCGGTTTGAGTTAAAACGTTCATGGGCTGCTATTGAGTGAGACATTAGCATCCAAGAACAACAGGAAGCAAGACAGAGACAGTTGAGAAACTGATTTTTCTTTAATCTTCCTTTGGTTTCTTATTCCCAAATCTTTCCTTTAAATCATTTACGGATGCCTTGACGGTATGCTTTATAGCCTTAAAGCATAAACTCAGGAACAACAAGTATCAGAGTAAATAAAAAATTAACAAATGAACAATCATACACATACACAGTACACCATTGTTTTTACGTGGAAACCCAAAGTGAGAGAAAACCACAAAATTCTTTTTATTATATGTCTTGTGAGTTTGGTCGTGTAGGCTCTGACCCTGATACATTTTCTCTTGGCTCTGCTCCTATCTTTGCTTTCACTGCTGGATCATTTACTGACTACGGGTAAACGAGGTAAACTGCTCTTACTATATGTCTTTAAGAATTACATTCATTGGAAGCACCAAATTCCTTTGTTTTCCAGATGCAATTTGAAGGAGGCTCCAACCCCCTAGTTTCTCAGGCTACAACCCGAGGGAAGCTCCAACTCCCCAATTATCTGGCTACAACTAGAAGGAGGCTATAACCCCCTATGTTCTCTGACTAAAACTGGAAGGTGGCTACAACCACTTTTGCTTTCCCCCTCCAACTACCCTTTCATAGAATTAGAATGATGGAAACACTATCACACTATCACTATGATATATATTGATGTAAACCTGTACCAATCAACCTGCACTAAACAACCTGTAACAACCTGTAGCAAACAACCTGTAATCAACTTGTACCATAAACAAGTGCATAAACCATGCACCAAATTGTACCTCAATCTGTACCATCAACAAGTGCATCAAACATGCACCAAATATGTACCAAGCATGCATCAAATACACATAAACTATGACTCATCAAGATGTACCAACATCATCAACTATGCACCTCATGTATGTTCCAACTCATCAACTACTTGTCTCAACCATGTACCTCAACCAAAATACCTCATCAATTTCATTATCCAAATCTGATTTGTAACTCTATAATAGCTATAATAGACCTAGTGTATATAATCACATACCTGCAAACCTTCCTTAACTTTAACAACAAAAGACTAGCATTTTCATCAAACTTTACTTTAGTCTCACATGACTAATTTTGGATTAGTCAACAACCCTAAATTGAAATAATAATAATTATCTGCCTGTAATGAATAAAGATATGAAAATAGTACACAATTTTCTTCAGTGTCTTTTATGCAATTCCTCCAGGTTTGATTACTTAGAACCTCTCAGAAAAGGAGTTATAGCAAAAATGACATACCTTGTTGAATTCTTTCTTTTTCTAGAGAGCGATCTTGTAGAGTGTTCCCCACATGGAATATTTATTGTATGGATCTGAAAATGGTACAAATAATACTACAGACTGTACTCTAACCAATACATTTGGTCTTAGAGACTTTGGATCTGTTATGAAGAAGTTATGATGTTTTTACCCGAAACACCTATTTTATACTAGTTTCAGGACTAGCCACAAACCCTATTTTCCACAGAGTGTAACTCCAAAAACACAACGACCCACAAGCTGAAATTTTTATCGCAATATGAAATGGTGAGATGACCTTTAAATAACATACCTTAAAAAGCATCATCAAAATGATTTATGCTCCCTTGAATTTTGGCCTTCTTTACTTCACCTCCCCTTTGAAATTTTCCTTACATATCCTTTTGTTACCTTAGTCACTTCTAGATATTCAATATGCTCAAGTGTGACTAAAATGAGATACCCTTGTGTAATACCCCTAGTCCAAAACCAATTGTAAATGTAAATGAAAATGTACTTAAGCTGGTGAGTTGTTTGATATCATTTTTGTATGCACCTTTCATGGCATAGTGTACGCATGTACTACGCAGTAAAATGAGGAAGTGTGCACATTTCAGGATACTGCGCGTAACAACTTAAGTGTGCATGACTTTGAGGCCAAGGAAACTTGTGTATATGTTGTGTTTTATAGGCTGGTGAGCCATTTTTGTGATTATTAGGCTAGAGAGCCTAGATGTTAAAGGCCAGTGTGCCCACTTTTTTATATGTATCAACATTAATATAAAATACATCGTTGCACGTAGACTGACCACGATAAAAGAGTATGGGGGACTAAACTCCACTAGTTAGGGAAAGGGAGGGCTAAAAGTTAAGGAAAATGGCTATTCTAGGGAGCTTAAGCCAAAAAGGAATATTATGTTAATATTTCTTAAAGTATAAAGTATGGATAATTATTTTATCCTAAGTTCCAAAGTTGGGGACAAGTGGGCCAAAGTAGCTCCCAACATGACAAATGTCAAGTTGGGGACATGCATACATATTGTGGGGACTTCATTCATTTCCTGTCATTCCTACCAGAATTCATCCATACCAAGACCATTCACTCATGCAGTCAGCTATCCTCTATACTTCGTGTCATTGTATCAGAACCGGTATCCATAGCCATACTTGTTTGTGTAGATGGTTAGCTTGGGAGCAAGACTAAAGAAGCGGGTTGTCAAGCCAGTGGGATATTGAAGAGGCAGGTTGTTAGGCCTGTGATCAATTCCTCTCTGGGTGAGACAATTTTTGGGAGTTGATTTCCTGAAGGTGATAAAATGCAGCTATAGGGCTCTGAGACTTCTTGTCCAGTCTATTGCTGAAGCCCGAAAAGGAAGTGGGGTAGTCGAAGGACTGTTGAGTAGAGAAGGGGCACACTTTCTGGGGTGGGACAGGAATGTGGGGAATGAGGGATTGTATACTGTTAGTTTGATTTGGCACCTAGGACAGAGTCTTTCCTATTGTCTATGAACCTTTAGCCTGGTTAGGAATCCCTTTACCCAGGTGGAGTGTAGTCCCAACTCGGGGGTGACCCACTGTTGAGAGTGATGAGCAGTGTGGTCTAAGGCTAGGAGGTTCATGGAAGGTCTGCACGCAGTTGGTGATTGTTGGCCCTTGACCAAGTTTTGGATATCCTTGGTCATGTTTGACCTATTTTGGGACTTCGATAGGTTTTTGAAGGCAGAGCGCAAGTCGAAGTGAAGAATCACAGGATCTTGACACCTTTTTGATGCAGGATCATCATATAAAGCCAAAGACATGCGCCTAACCAAAGGAGACAGCTGGAAAAGCACCAGCGCACATTTTGAAGTGTTTTGAGGATTAATGAATGGAAATTAATGTAATAGCTAGGGAAGCATACTTACTTTTGTGTTTTGGAGATTGTAAACAGATCTTGAGCATTGCTCTCATCTGTCGAAAGTAGAGGCATTTATGCATAATGAATGCAAGTAGGTATATTTAATTTAATAGATTAGACAGTTTTAGGAGTGTAGGAGGTAGGAGGGAAAACAAATGATAGACACCCTCAACCCTTGTATCATTGTAACATAATTCAGAATTCATAAGTTGTAGAGTTGCAGAGAGGAATATAGGAGGACATATAATTTTATGCATTTTTAGTTGCTATTGGTCATGTATAGGAGCATTGGAATTAATAGAAGAAAGTCTTGATTCCAATCTATGTGTTTGTTATGGTTGTTGGAACCACCTGTTAAATGGTATGTTGTAGGCGTGTTTGCATTCTCTGTGTGCATTCTATTTCAATGCCAATGTGTGTGCGTATGCTCTAGAATTCTATGTTGAATGTTTGAATTCTGGATAAGGGGTGAATGAGTTTTAGTTGTTTCTCTTTTTGAGAACTCCTGCAAAGAGTGCAGTGGAGGGTTCGCAAGGAGTGCGTCGACTAGATTCTGTGTTTCATCTCAGAACCATCAGAGGAGATTCAAATTGTGTCTTTATAGGCAAAGATTGCTAGCAGAGCATAGAGCCGTGCAAGGTGTGCGCAGGCCGGGTGGAGTCTTGGATTTTACAAATCCAAGAGAGAAATTGAGATACTGTTGTTGCAAGGAGTGCACGGAGTCAAAGACCCTAAATAACCAAAGGTTACTTGAAAGTTGCCGCAAGGAGTGCGCGCATGGACCCTTTTGGAGGCCTTGAGTTTGCAAGTGGAAGCTCGGGAGGGTTAGAACCTCTCAATTGTTCCAAAGGGAGATGGAGGTTGAATTGGTTCACATAATTTAAGTTCTGGAGGAAGGATGCCAAGTCATTTGGCCAGAAGTCCTTGAGAAGTTGAATCAGACGGTTGAATCGCTTCAGGAAGAAGTGCCAAAATCTCGCAAACCATTGGATCTCTTAGAACAATGAAGATATTAGGACTGAGTGCCTTTTCAACACCCATAAGCTCAGGAGGAGTAGTGACCATCAGATTCAGATCAACAAGGACTGTTGATCTCATATGTGAATTCGCATATCGAAATTCGGGGAATCGAGTGACCAATGGTTTGGTCAAGTTTTGTAGATTTTCGGGTGGCAAAATCACGATACATCCAGGACTGTTGGATTGAGGGAGGAAAAAAACCATAGATCTCACTGAAGGTAAGATTTTAGAGCTAGGGATCCACAGAGGAAGAGGAACGACTGTTGGTTGCCCGCTTGAGTCGCGAAAGCCAGAAAATCCATGTGGACAGGTGGAAAGAACTCACCCCGTAAGCAGAGTAAAGTAGAAGTGACAGGTGGCATGCGCTCATCGCTTTGGGTAAAGTCAACCTTCATTGATGGACTGCTTTTCAGGGATTTGCAAGGGGAGGGCATGAGAAGTTGGTGCTCCAACTCGCGAAGTCACGAGTTGCGAAAGGTGCTTGCATAAGGCTTGGTTGTGGTCCTATAGGAAAAGGGTTTGAAGAGAGGGGCTTCCACCTTAGCCCATTTGCATTTCGTGTTTCAGCTATTGCCAAGGGCTAGGGAATAGTATTCAAAGCACCCCAAACTCACAAAACCTGAAATCCTTTGTGGGCTTAGGAAAGGAGTTTAATTAACCCTTATCGAGGTTTAGAGAAGATCTTGGGTGGATCTTAGCCTGAGGGCAGGAGGTCTGCACCAATTGTGCTATAAGAGTGTAGAACAAGTTCTTTTCTTTCTGTAGCAGAGAGAAAAGAGGAATTTTACATCCATGCCACCAAGAAAAAGAGAAAGGGAAATGCCTGATCCTGCAGTGGAAAGAGAAATGCGTGAACTGCGTGCCAGGCTTGATGCTATGGAGACAGCACAGAGGTGCAAAATTAATGCTAGGGATATCAGCGAAGATGAAAGTGAAAATGAAGCTAAAAATGAAGAAGTTGTAGTTGAAGATGCTATGGAATAATGCCTATTCAAGGCTATTGCTAGGATAGGTGCTAGGGAAAAAATGGACATTCCAATGTACGAAGGCAACTTGGATGTTGAAGATCTTCTAGATTGGATTAGAGCTCTAGACAAATACTTCGACTATGAGGATGTCGAGGAAGACAAGAAATTCAAACATGTCGTTACTAGACTTAAAGGGCATGCAACACTGTGGTGGGATGAACTACAGGCTGATAGACATTGCAAGGGCAAGCAGAAAATCAAAAGCTGGGATAGAATGGTTGCAAAAATGAAAGCCAAGTTTATACCTAGAGATTATCAAATAAATCTATTTCGGAGGATGCAGAATTTGAGACAGAAGCTGATGTTAGTGAAAGAATACACTGAAGAGTTCTATAGGATAAACATCAGAGAATATCATCAGGAAAGCGATGATGAGAAAGTTGCCAGGTATATGAATGGTCTACAGTATGACATTCATGACGATATGAGAATGATGACCATCCAAACCTTAGAAGATGCTTATCAAATGGATTTGAAAGCTGAAGAGAAGATGAGCCGAAAGTAAGGTCGAAGAGGCTGAGGTAGAAGTCAAAACAAAGGAAAGACGATTTCCCAAGACAAAACTCAGAGACCTAAAGAAGAGGGGAAGAAACCTCAAACTCAACCTGAGAGAGGAGGAAGCTCACATGGGAGGAAGTATGCTGATAGAAATACTTTTCCTTGAGTTAGAGGAAGAGGAAGAGGTAGAGGAGGTGAAGTGAAATGATTTATCTATGGAAAAATCGGACATAAATCCTATGAGTGTCCAGACAGAAAGAAAGATGGTGGTGAAACTCACATTGTCGAGGCTCAAGGATGTAATGTTGAGGCAGAGGACACTGAGGGCGAATGATATTTGATGATGAGGAAAGTTCTCTTGAAACCAGAAAGGGAGCTAGAGAACCCATCCCAAAGAAACAGTTTGTTTCAGAATTCTTGCAAAACCAAAGACAGGGTATGCAAGGTCATAGTAGACAACGGTAGCATAGATAATCTTGTATCTACGGAAATGGCAGAAAAACTGGAGCTGGAGACTGTTGCACATCCAAGCCCATACAAAGTTTCGTGGCTACAAAAAGGACATCACGTAAATGTCACTAAACAATGCTTAGTTGAATTTAAAATAGGAGGATATAAAGATGAGATATTATGTGATTTCATTCCCATGGATGTTTGTCATCTATTGGTGGGTAGACCAAGAACACGTACACTCTGGAGAAAAGCAGTAGGATGCACATGTTGCTGCCGATTAAGAACAAAGAGGTGAAAACATAGATGAGCAACATTGTACTTCTCATGAGTGGGAAGGAACTTCTTAAGGAAGTCAAGAAGAAGGAAGACACACAATTCATTGTGGTTAGGAAGCCCAGAATTGTTCTGAACAACACTAGGATAGATGATTTATCGGAAGAAATCCAGGAGTTGCTGGAAGAATTTTTTGATATAGTAGTGGACGAACTACCTTGTTCGTTGCCAGTTATCAGGAGTATAAGCCATCATATTGATATTATACCTGGAGCTATTTTTTCGAACAAAGTAGCGTACAGGTTGATGCCACAAGAGAATGAAGAAGTTAAGAGACAGGTCTAGGACTTAATGGACAAAGGATTGATTTGGGAGAGCTTGAGTCCATGCGTTGTTCCAACAGTGCTTAGCCTAAGGAAGGAATATAGCTGGAGAATGTGTATAGACTCAAGGGAAATCAACACAATTACCATCAGGTATAGGTTCCCATTGCCAAGGATGGATAAATTGATGGATTGCTTGAGTGGAGCAACGTTTTTTTCAAAAATTGATTTGAAAAGCGGATATCATCAGATTAGAATGAGAGAAGGTGATGAATGGAAGACAACATTCAAGACAAATGAAGGGTTGTATGAATGGCTTGTCATGCCATTTGGCTTAACAAATGTGCCCAATACTTTCGTGAGGTTGATGAATGAAGTCCTGAAGGATTTCATTGGGAAATTCGTCATTGTATATCTTGATGATATAT
>JASDQU010306474.1:89256-101110 GCA_032191745.1 Picea mariana | reverse complement strand
ACAATGGTGTACTATGTATGTATGTGATTGTTTATTTCTTACTGCTCATTATTGGATAATAATTCTACATTGATATAACAATTGAAGAAAAAGGATTATAATTACGCTATTACTGATTCACCCCTCCTCTCGGTAATCCAACACATATACCCCATCGCATATATGTCATGGGTCTCCAAACCCATCCCTATCAACAAAAAGTAGGGCACTATTCACGCTTGCATTGAATTTCGTGATATGAATCACGCCTATCCCAAAGAAAATTTTCCAACTCCTTTTATCGACCAAATTATCTATGATTATGCTAGCCACGAGGCTTTTTCCTTCATGGATAGTTTCTCTGGATACAACCAAATCCATATTCACCTAGCTGATCAGTACAAAACCACATTCACTACCCCAAGGGTTACTTTCACATATCGTGTCATGCCTTTTGGCCTCAATAATGTTGGTGTGACATTCCAACGATCCATGACATACGATTTTCATGACCTGGCTCACATCCTCCTCACCTACTTAGACGATCTCACCACTCGATCCAAGAAACACACTCAACATATAGATGACTTACATGTCATCTTTTACAGGTGTCGTAAATACAATATATGTGTGAACCCCCTCAAGTGCGTATTTTGTGTCACTGCTAGACGCCTCCTTGGGTTCATCGTTTCCCAATGTGTCATCACCGTCGACCCACTCAAGGTCCAATCCATCACTGAAATTCCACCACCTCAGAATTTATGCCAAATACAAAGTCTACAAGGCAAAGCTAACTTTCTATGCCTCATTGTCCCTAATTATGCCACTCATGCACATGGTTTCCTTCACTTATTGCATCACAATATCCGATTCCAATGGGATGCACATGCCCAAACTTATTTTGATGATTTAAAAGCAGCTCTCTCCAACACCCCCTTGATTAGTCCAAATGACTATAATCATGATTATATTCTCTACTTATCGGCCTCAGTCATCTCAGTGGCAGGATTTCTCATCCAATTAGGGGATGATGGTTGTGAGCATGTCATTTACTATATTAGTAAAAATCTTTCAATCCCACCCATGAAGTACAATCATGAAGAGAAACTCACCCTTGAAATTGTCCTCACAGTCCAGAAACTACACCATTACATCCTTCTTTGCACTACCAAGGTTGTAGCAGATTCCAACCCCATGCAATACTTGCTCAGTCGATGAAAAATTAATGGTAAAGTTTCCCTATAGATCATCATCCTTCAGGAGTACGACCTCAAATTTTCAACACCCAAGAGAAAGAAAGCTCTCATCCTTGTTGAGCTCATAACGATCTTTCCCTCAGAGACTACCATTTCACCCGTCGATATAGACTTCACCGACGAACACCTCTTCTACATCCCCTTAGATGATCCCTCGTATGGTGACCTCCTCGTCTACCTATGAACACAGAATTTTGGACCTCACCTCTCCAAGGATGATTGTTAGCATATTCACCATCAGGCCCCTCAATATATCCTTATTGGTGACATCTTATATCGATGAGGGGTCGACACCATCCTTCATCGATGTTTGACCATTGACAAAGTTGACAAAATTCTCAATGATTGCCACAACAGTGCTTGTAGACGCCACCTCTTAGGGATTTCCACCACCCAAAAAATAATTCAATTAGGATACTTCTTTCCCACATTGTTTCATGACTGTATCCATGCCATGAAATGCTGTGAAAAATGTCAGTTTTATGCCCATAAATCTTGAGCGCCACCCTTTCTTTTACACTCAATCATCACTGTCGGCCCCTTTTGCAAATGGGTCAATGAATTCATGACTTGTAACCCTCCATCCAAAAATGGACACAATTAAATGATCATGGCATTCAATTACTTCACCATGTCGGCAAAAGCCATGCCTACCTTCAACAAGACTGCTGACACCGCAGCACATGTTTTCTTTAATAACGTCATCTCCTGCTTTGGAGTCCCACTACAGTTAGTCTTCAATCATAGGAAACACTTAGAGAATGAGATTTTCATTGAACTCTCCTTCAGGTTAGGCTTCTCCCATGATTTCACCTATCCATACTACACTTAGTTCAACGGATAAGTAGAGGCAGTCAACAAGGTCCTCAAAACCATGTTGAAGTGCACGATTAACAAACATACGACTAATTGGCATCATATGTTGTTTTTAGCACTATGGGTTTATCACACAATAGTTAAAAATGCCACTGGATTTACAACATTTCATCTCATCCATGGGGTCGAGGCCACTCTCCCCATTGAGTGTGAAATTACCACCTTACACATCACCATTGAGCTATTACCTGACATTGCTCCAATGGAGAAATGTTTAATGAACTTAGAATCACTGGATGAAGACCATCAATATTCATTACAAAAAAATGAGGTAGCCAAAAAATGATCAAATGCTACCTTTGATCTCCATGTCAACCTTCACTCATTGAATGAAGGCAAGCTCATCATTGCTTACAATATTTCTCAGGATACCCTCGACAATGGAAAATTTGAGTCATTATGGCATGGACCTTACATCATCCAACATTGCCTTACTAAAGGCACATACATCCTGGCCTCTCCTGCAGGCCACCCTCTCAAACAACCTGTCAATGGGTTTTACTTAAATAAATTTTATGCCTGAGCATAGCCATTATACCCTAGGCTCTTTCTTTTTTGTACATGCTTCATAGAGTTTTTAATCTTCCTTTTCCCCTCCATGCCTTGTGTCTAATCTACCATTTTTGTTATTGATAGATGCCTCCTCCATCAGCCTACCACATCAGTTATGTCAACGGAGCTAGCTGATGGACACAAAATCTCACTTCGGTCACTTGGGCCCTCTATAGCCCCTCACATAAACTACTCCACTCCAACAACATATGTTTGGGCTCAACAACCAACAACCAAGCATAATACACAATCGTCATTGGCCTCCTCTCTGAGGCCAGTAACCACCATATTCATCGCCTAAGCATCTTAGTATATTCCCAACTCATGGTCCTTCATCTCAATAATGTGTACCGTGTCCGTGATCCTCGCCTCTTCCGCAAATACCTGCAAGTTAGACTTTTTTCTCGACATTTTGATTCAATCACATTTACACATATTCCATGACAATTCAATCAAATAGTATGTAAGATGGCTAACCTAGTGTTAGATTGGCATTTATCACATCAAGATACCATTACACATACATAAACCATCAAAAGTCTGTCACATCATATAGATTAGACATCATAAAATACATCACATGTGAACATCATATAGATCCAAAATTTATATCCATATATATATATATATATATCGATCAGTATGCCATCAATGTTTACAAAACATAGTACAACATGTCCATCATCTGTAGGCAGGTGAACCACCTCATCCCTATATGTACAACATAGGTGTCACATGACCCTATACAAAATGGGCTCACAGGCCTATATAAATACAAAAACACACATACATAGGCACTCATGGTGCCTCTATAGCTCCACCACTTGGTCCTCTCTCTGGAGGAGGTGCCCCACTAGCTATAGGTCCCTCAGGTCCTGGGGGAAGCTACCCAATCATAGTCACCCCCGCTACATCTGCTCTACGGATCATGGTCTGCAAATCTACCTAAAATCCCATACACTGCTCCAAGACTCCCTTGTCCTTGATTCGAGTACAGATGCCCTCAACCACTCCCTGTAATACTGATTCCAATCGGTGATGAAAATCCTCAAACTCTCTGCCCATCCCCGCCGAAGGAGCATGTGAAGGCCCTATACCAGGGTCATCATATCGACATCTCATGCCTTCTCTCTCATCATCTTTTAGCCTTGCACCAACCTCATCCCACTGTCATATCTCCCCTACCTGTGGCTCTCCCCGCAATGGCCTCACGAGCCCCTGACGTGATAGCACTCTGACCAACTCTATCTCTCATTCATGACGTCCCATATCTGCACACATAATAATCAAATGATAACATAAACATCCATCCATACATAAAACATATTTTATACTATCTAAAACTCAAAAACCATCCAATACATCAACATACCTTTACAATCGAACACCTCTCTAGGGTTAGCACCATTTCTGGGTCCTCCCAGAAATCCACCTCACTATATGGGAACTGGAGTATGATCTGGGGAATATAACACCACACCCATGCAAGATCGGTCGTAAAGTAGTGGCCACCCTTGTAACACACCCCGTCCACCCACTGACCGGGGAATTTCACTTACTCAGACACTTAGCTTAGTTCTGACAACATAATGTAACATCCAATATTCAATTGAGGTATGTCACATAATTTTTTTTTTATCTCTCTAAATACATATATACACACATAGGCATACATACATACTGAGCTGAACTGTGTTTAATTAAACATATACATACAATGCTCTAGCGGAAGCTTCACATATAAAAGATAAACAACCAGTTGTGTTCTGTAAATATATGATTTTATACGATTTGCAGACTGATTTAACAATGAACACAGACATGCAGTGTATACAGGGTATATCCTTAAATATAGGGATAGTTATGCTCACACAAGCAATAAAACCCATAAAATAACACATAAATGACAATGCAGCATGGAATTCAACACATAATGGGTACTTATCTTGGTAAGAATGTCACCAACTATATGCAGACCATCCATGAACCTCCCAGCCTTAGACTATAGTATTCGTCACTCTCAACAGTGAGTCACCCCTGAGATGGGACTAGACTCCACCTGGGAAAGGGATTCCTAACTCGACTAAAGGTTCATGGTCAACCAGAAAGACTCTCGCTCAGGTGTTCACTCAACCATAGCCTACAACCTCTCCTTCCCCACATTCCTATCCCACCTAAGGAAGTGTGCCCCTTCTCTTCTCAACAGTCCTTCGGCTACCCCACTTCCCTTCCAGGGATTCAGCAATAGGCCAGACCGAAAGTCTCTGAGCATTGCAGCCACATTTTATCACCTTCAGGAAATCATTCCTCAACAATTCCCTCACTCAGATAATTGCTCACAGGTCTGACAATCTACCTCTTCAATCCCGCTGCCAAGATCAGAGGTACACCAACAAGAATGGATATCAATCTGGTCTAGGTATGGTGGTAGGAAGATATGAGGTAGCTCAAGGACTGATGGAATGTATCATGGATACTAGTTTTCTAGTCGAAGGAAAAATGGTAAGATTCTCCCCTTCACAATGGTCGATTCCCCCCCAAAGTAACTAAGTCTTGGCAATAAGTATGCATGTCTCCAACTTGACACTTGTCATGTTGGAAGCTACTCTGATACACTTGTCCCCTACTTTAGGACTTAGGATAAATTAATTATCTGTACTTTATGTTTTTAATAAATATTAATATAATATTTCTTTTCGGCTTCAAGCTCTCTAGCTTAGCCATGTTCTTAAATTTAGGCCCTCCCTTTCCCTATTTGGTGGAATCTAGTCCCCCTTCTCTTTTATCGTGGTCGATCTACGTGTAGTGATGTAATTTTATATTAATCATGAGATATATACAAAATAGACACTCTAGCCTTTAACATCTAGGTGCATTGGCCTAATTCCAAGATATAAGCATTATGAATTATAATACTGACTCACCAGCCTATAATGCATATTATATACACAAAGGTTCACTGACCTTAATATTACATGCACTTTAGTTATTGTGCGTGCTATCCGCTGACCTCAAGGTTGCGTGCTCTTTAGTTACTGCATGTTGTATCGTATGTCTTTAAGGTTGTGCGAACCTTAGTTATTGCATGCAGTATTCAGAAATGTGCACATTACATCAATTTACTGTGTAGTATATGCACGCACCATGCCATGAAAGGTGTATTTCAAAATTGATGTCTAAACAACTCACTAGCTTAAATATACTTGGATTATATTTACATTTGGGTTTGGCAGAGGGATATTACAACCCTCCCCACCACCATGATGGACAAAGATCATCGCCCACTGCCTCGATCATGGCTCTTGAATGCTCGACACATCCAACAAGACTCTTGGGCGCAACAAGGGTACCCTCTCCAAAAACCAAGCCACCAAGATAGAACCAAAAGAAAACTCACCAGAATCGGTCGCCTGACACCAGTTCAACTACCCTATCATCTTGGTGTGTAACATCACACCCCAAGAAAAGTGCTCACCACTCAGTTCCCTTTGCATGATATTCAACTTCCCACCACTAATCTATTGGGTAGCTAGATATCTGTACACCCTCACAATCATCGTTGCAACACAATGATGCACAAGGGCATCCATTGACCCAATCCTCACAACCAAGCCTGACATAAAGTCCTCTCTAGAACAATACGTCTAGGCCAGGTCAGCCAACTGTCCATCCCTGGGTAACACGGGCTTAGCTGGTAGCAGGATCCCCTGAAAAGGTAGTCCAGTCAAGAAATACACATCCTCGATCGTCGAGAATGTGATTTTCTCCCTCACACAATAAAACACCACAAATCCATGCTCCAAATCGATATTGAGAACTGCAGCAGGTACTCATGTGCCTGCACCAGTGAACAATCAAAAACTTTAGCAACCCACACGATGCCAAAGGTCCTCATACGACCGACTCCTCACCTCTCATAGCCTCTCTCAGGTGTGCCCAGCCTATCTCCCTCCAATGGGCTGGCATCGTCAAAATGGTCACCTACATCCACATATACAATACTTGATCAGAGATCACAATCCATAAAAACACCAAAAGTCTCCAAAAAGATAAGTTTTTTACACCCCTCATCTTTGCCTCAAGGGCGTGGTTGTTTTCCCCACAGGTGCGCACATATGCACACCTGTTCATCCCATAGTTTCACACTCATGCATAACTGTCGACGATATAGGGGAACATGCATGCACCCCTATCACACACATAGACACACATTCAAGAGTGCTTGTCTGCTACAGATTCATGCACATATGCACAACTGTGAGGAACATAGCCGCACACGCATGCGCAGTTGTGCTTCAAACAAGTGCGCACCCAATGCGCATCTGTTTTCCCCATTCTAGTGCCCCCATGCATGGCTATCTCAATTACATTCATGCACTCATGCACGTGAATCATTCAATCACCCATGCATTGAGGGGACCACCCTCACAAAGTCCCTCTGTACGCCTAGTCATCTGACCCTGCCCACAAAAGAAATCCTAATTACTATGCAGGAGGATATGACCACTAAACTGGCTCTCGCAAACCCCGGATCGGCTAGCTCAAACTCCCAAAATCTCCAAATATCCTTTCAAACCTCTCATCCACTCACTATAGTTGTAGGTACAAATGAGGTGGCAATGTGGTCCCTACAACTATATATAGTCCCTTTTGCCAAAACTTCCATACTCAATTACAGGAGCTTTGGTCGTCCATTTTTTGATCTGTCTTCAGCCATGGAATCAAGATCTCACCACCTACACAGTCACATTCCCCGAGTCACCATCCGTCCTCATCCCCCAGGGAGCCTTTTTCTCACATCCCACCTAGGTATGCATGCTCATGTTCAAAATTATCCAATTATTGTTCTATGTTATTTATTTTCAGATATTTTTCACGTTGGGTATTTGGTTTTCATATGTGCAGGTATTTGGTCATCACACACCAACACAACCCCTTCAGGTATATGATCGAAACTAGCATGTAGTCATTCCCTTTGAATATCCATTACATCTCCCAGTGACACCCTCCAACATTTGCCTTTAGGATCCCTCCTTTTGGCTCTGTAGTACTCTCACCTCCACTGCCTTTTTAGTATACTCACCCGATATAATTCTCCCCTCCATGAGTTGTCCTATTCATAGTCCCCTTTTTGGCACTTTAAAACTCATGCTATTTTCACCCCCTAGGGATGGGAGTCCTGATAGTCTTACCCATGTTCGAGAATCAACCACATATTACTTCTCCTCATTTTGATATCTTTCCCAATGGACTCCCAAGACATCTCCTACCAGTTATCATTTGACTACACCTCCACATTATCATTAGAACTCCATTTCATCCATAATCAATTTTCCCATATGCAAATTCCCCTCCATTCATTTACCTCATACAGAAACCCACCTATGGGGCCCCCACCCTCCACCAATTCTCCACGCAACTTATGCCCTCATAGGCCAAGCCATATTTTACTAGGGAACTTGTTTCTGTAGCTGCACACTTATCCCAAATTATTATTTGTTCATTTAGTAATTGTACAAAGCCTTTGTTTCCCACATTTACCTAGATTTTTGTTGTTTCCTTTAGAGACCTTCCTTTTCTGACAACGCAACCCGTGTCGCCCTTGGTTGGGGAAGTCATTGCCTCCTACTCTACTTGACCTCATCCATAAACCATAAGTATCCCACGGTCCATATACCTCTTATCTAGGAGTTTGTCAACTTTGTCATGCCTCTGGCACAACTTAACCCATGTCTAGTCGTCCCCTTAACACTAGATTCAGTTTAACGGTTGCTTCCACTCATCCTTCACCTATATGCCCAACCAGGGGTAGTCTAGAGTCTCACCACCTCTTGCCTTAGTCCATGAACCTAATCAGTTCTGGATCTAATCCAATGGATTTCATGAAGCCCTTTTCTTATTGGAGTCGCATCTCGCTTTCTGTCGACATCAACACAGTTTCCAGGAGGGTGACAGTATCTTGACTCTCATTCCCTTTACAATGAGGAGTCTCATACGGATAGATAAAAACACCATTGTTCTCTGTTATCGTTGACCCCCATAACATTCGAATTCAAATTTATCTCATGTTAGGGTGGGTCTTACCTTGTGAATATTGCAGTTTTTTTTATATTTTTCGAAGAGCTCTGAAATTTGTTGGGATATCAATGCCCGTGAATTATCAACACTTATTACATGTGTCATCACCTCTTTTCATAGTATGTTCACCATCAGAATCTTCCTCTACCATTATCAAACATCCCTGGAGGGCATTGTAGTTATATACATCAACATACCACTTCAATTATTGTCTTACACATTTTTTGAGTTACATGACATGAGCATGGGGCATGCCCACCTCGTTTGTACACAGTTTTGTTCTTTCTCACCTAGCAAAAGGTTTGGGTCCTACAGGTTCCCCTCTCCTTCCAATGGGTCTCTCTTGCAATTCCTCTTAACACTCTCTCTTACAATGGTACTCTCAGTGTAATAAACATTGATGTATTTTGGCTATCTGTGTGCTCCTAACCTCACACATCAGGGGTCATCTGTTATCACTGAAATTTTGTCCGCAAATGGTTACAGAAATACATCATCTCCAAACACTTATTAGCTCATCCATTTCCAAAAAATGAATTTCCAAAGGGAAAAAACTATACAATTGGTTATAAAATTAGAATTCACTTAGAATGCAAAGAAAGCGTGCACACGTGCGCTAGTCAAAAACGCCGAAAAAGTGCACATGGAGCCGATGCGTGACTATGGATGAAAAAAGCCACGCACACTTTAGAATGGTGCATTAATGATCATGGTTAGCCTCCCACCCACTTGTGCTTTAGCTCCCAAGTCGATTTGACCCCCAAATCTGATATGAATCTGAGTGGGGGGCTGGTCAAATACCTAAAGGTGCCCTAAAGGGCCCCTTGTTCACACTAAAGACCGGTTGGATAATGCCTTAAAGATTTGTTATAAAAAGAGGCCATAGGTGAAAAATATTTCCAATAATCCATTTGTATTGTTATGCTTCCCCTATTATCCTATAAGGAACCTCTTTCCTCATTGGAGCATATAAGCATCATTTCATTGGGCTATTCACATCATCTCTTGAGTGAATGAGCTTTGGATTTCTTCACCATTTCCTTTTATTTTTCTATTTGTAAGAAGAGATATTTCATTGGGGGTTCAAGATCCCTCCCTTGGAGGAATAGGGGACCCATAAGTCTCCCTTTCTCTTTGGTGTTTCCCACTAATACAATCTATCCATTGGTGGCATGAATATCGGTCTTTCTTTTGTTCTATTTCCGTTATGCACTTTAGTTTAGTTTCCTTAATTGTTGATAGCTTAGTTGTTTCTTTTTTTCTTGTGTTTGATGTTTCTAAATCTTGCACTCATTTATTTCCTGTCTAAATAACCCAACTAGACTTGTAAGTGTCCTTATTTTGCTCATTTAGGTGACGAAAAAGATACAACAATCCCTTTTTGCAATATGTTTTCCATTTGAAGGGTTGATATTCATCTCACTGAGACATGCTTATGAATCCATTGGAGGGTTATTTTTCTCCCTTCTCCATTTTCACACTCTAAGGTCTTATGGTAACAGTCCAACTTGGTTTTATGGGTGGCTAACCAATCCATACCAATCAACATGTCATAAGATCCTAGGGGAAGTATGTTAAGCATCACTTGGGTGGGAAATCCATCCATAATGAATCAACAAGATGGTATGACCTCTGCTACTTTTCTTTTGGTTCCAGTGGATGGTTGTACCAACCATGGCTTACCATGTCTAACTAGTTGTAGTTTATACTTATCAATAGTCTGAGGGGCTACATAACTCAAATTAGAACTAGGGTCAATTAAAATAGAAATCAAATGGTTGGAAATCATACCTTCCATCTCCACCACTGAATATTGGTGTTCGGATTTTTTATTATCCATGACTACATAAATCCGTGGAATTATCCTAGACACATCATTAATTGTGGTAGCTTCCTGTATTTTGTATACTCTCCTAATGTTTTGTTATCTATGCGGGAAATTCCTCAACAAATGTTATTCTCTGCAACCCCGAAATTTCAAGGGTTCTCTCTTTGGGTTATCAGTCTTTCATGGGGTTGATACAAAAGGTTTATTTCCACTTTGGTAGGATAAATTTTACTGATACACACTTCTAGTATGAAGTATTATCCTAGAACCCTTCCTATAGTTCCTAGATCTTGAGGATTTAAACCCCTTCTTCTTGAATACTGAACTACTCTTCTTCTTGAAGTGTTTCTTAAACTCTTTCCATGGCAAGTCCTTTTGATGGACTCCTTTCACACTCCTAAGGTATTCCCACCAAATGGAAGCCTTTCCTTTCAGGTTGAAGATGGCTATTTGAGCCTTCGGTTTTTTAGAGTAGTCATGTACTCTGAAGTACTTCTTTAAACCAAGTGGCCAGGCTTCAACCTCTTCCCCTTTTTCAATGTCTCCATCAAACAAGGGTGGTTTGGATTTCATAAATTCTTCAGGATCATGGATTTTGAAATTATTTCACATCTTTCCTTTCCTTTGAGAATGTGAGCTACTTTTTCCACTATAAGATCCCTTGGAGTTGCCAGTTTCCCCCTGCCTCCAAGTTGGGCCTTCTTGTAGGTACTCCTCCTAGTGTGGCCACATATGGGACAATGTTTCCATATCTTAGGTGGACTTTGAATTCTCCTCATATGTAGTTGATCCACATGATTGGTTATGGGTCCATGATGTCGTTACCTTTGTATGTTGGATAATCGTTGCAACAAGAATGCATTAATTTCTGTTTATTTTTCTTGGTCTTTTATCAATCTCTCGTTGTTGGCCTTGCAACTATTTAAGTTGACTATGAGGCTCCTTATAGTTTCATCCAGATACAGAGGGGTCTCCCCCGCCCTCCTCTTGTCATATTATTTGTCTCTATTGTGGGATTGTTGGGCCCCAACAACTCCCCCTATATTTTTACAAAATTTAATGGGCCCCTATTAGAATCTTGATAATTATAATGAGCTACATAATCAACCATTTCAAATAGTTCCATACCTTGGCTTGCTTTGAGACAAACTTAATACATTCACTATATTATGAGAAATTTATTACAAGAGTATATGTCAAAAGTTAGAAACGAGCATAAAAATCTCAATTTAAACAAAAACGTTAATTTTCATCAAATGTTTACTTTCGTTTAAATTATGATTAT
>JASDQU010306474.1:61245-74274 GCA_032191745.1 Picea mariana | reverse complement strand
CATATATATAGTCTGTTTAGTAATTAGTTAGTTATTTCTCTATTTTATTCGTTTCTTTTAGGATTCTTAGATTGGCTAATGGAGCCATTAAACCCGTCAAAATGAGTTACATCAAACGGCTTGGGTTATTTAGACAACCCTGGACCAAACTCGCTCTTCCAGTTGATGGACAGTCAATTTTGCTCGTCAACAGGGATCCATCCCCCACTTCATGGAGAATAATCATCCTTTATGTTTGTAGTTTCTCATGATTTACTGACTTCTTGAGTGCTGACAAAACACTTGTTGTTAGCTAACAGTATATTAGTTCATGAAAAACACATAGTTCATATTTCTTAAATTCACACACACAATAGAAAGCTTTCATTCTTTTATTCAGTAAAATATTTAACCAGACTCTTTAGGAAAGTGGTAAGGTAGAGTGTCACCCTTAAATTTATTTAAACATGGTTTTTAAGAAACTTTTCTATGAGCCCAAGCAAGCCAAGTGTTGTAACCATGCTCTGATACCAATTTTTAACACACTCGACCCTTGAGTGTCTTTCCTAGGGATGGGGCATCCAAAACTTAATTCTCCTTAAATGCTCAAATCCTTCATTCATGGTCTCTATCACATTGTTCTCGTTTGGATATTTCCAACCATGGTCTCCACACTCAAAACCGAGCTCATAACCGAAAGATATACCTTTCTGAAGTTCTTCAGGCATTCATTGGTTAAGGGCCATATGGTGCCCACATGGATCCACCCCACACATCATGTTTCTAAGTTCCTTCCTCTATGATGGAAGACCATCGACCATATGATCCCATGACTGGACTTAATATCTTTCTCATATAATAGTTGTGGAGGAATTTGATGCTTCACGCCTCTTTTCTATCTATGCACGAGACCACCCAAAGTTTCGAATCTCCGAAGTCCCGTAATCTTGTTGTGTGGCTTTGGCCTTCAGGCCTTTCAGTATCTCTACCATACTACACCCCAAACCCTCCAGAGTCTCGAAGTCCTAGAATCTCGGAGTCCTGGTCACTTCACCAACCCTTTTTACCCAATGGGCACATACCACGAGTTGACATGTGGAAGGTCCAGGGGTGACACACACCCTCATCGAGGATGACATGTGTCACATTCCAGTAGGTGTATAGGGTATGTGATATGGATGAATATGGCTAACATGTGGCACTTCAAACTAAGTTATGTGTGTCCCTGGGTGATGTCACTATGCCATGTCACCCCGTACTGACAGCCTTCTAACATCTCTCAGATGTCACGGTTGATATTTGTCCATGTAGATCCATAGAAATACAACTCTTATTACTTCGAGAGTTTGACATTCGGGAGTGTGGAAGTGTAGACTCCTCTTTTCTCTCAAAGTTGGTCAGCATCGGACTGACCACAGCTTAGATCTGGTGCCTAGGAAAACTCCCTAAGCGTCCTCAAATCGACGACTCTTGTCACATTGGGATTTGGCATTTGGGAGTTTTGTGATGCAAAATCCTCCTTTCTCCTGAAGTTGGTCAGCGTCGGGATGACTACATCATAAATCTGACAGGTAGGGTAGGACCTGAAGGATCCCCAGATCTATGGTCCAAGTTACTACATGAGTTTAACCGTTGGTATTTTTGGCTCCATTGCCACTCCATTTTCCCGAAGCGGAATTTTGCTAAAGTACCCTGTGCAAGTCCCACCTCCTAGATGATCAGATGGTAGGTGGGGCTCCTAATGATCTCCACCAAATATAAATCTCTCGTTCACTTCATAACTTCAGAGTTCGGGTAGTTTTATGCTATAGAATATCCATTCTCTTGAACTGGAACTTCACCAAAGTACCATAAGTGAAACCTTCCACTAGGTGATCGGACGATCAAGATGGGGCCCCAATGGACTCCCCCGATCAATGACTCGCAACCTTTCACGACTCCAACATTTAGATATTTTTGAAATTTATGAAGTTTGACATCCCATGGCTTCGAGCTCCTAAAGATCTAAAGCAATCAAGAGTTTTTTCCTTTCAGACTTGGCATCGGGTTCCTAGACCCTGGTCATATGGACCCTTTGATGAATCTTGGGCTAAAATCTCTACTACTGGCCGAGATTTGGTTAAGGCTATGGGCGCAAGCCTAAGGTATCTTAGACTATAGGTTTGAAGGAAGTTATTTCCTAGTTCGTAGAACTTTAAGTTATGAAGTAGGGTGGGGTAACCTCGTGGAATTATCGAGATGGTAGTAGTGCCAAGAGGCTTGCTCTGACTTTGGAACGGTGAGGTAAATCCCAGGGGAAAAACAATTCAAAGGTTAAAATGGAGCATATGGAAAATCAAGCAGAAGCATAAGTCCTAAAGGAGATAAATACATACACATCACTTGATCAATCAATACATAATCCAATCTTAAATGTATACATACATGCATTCATTCATTATTCTATTTCAAAGTATAAATCATGAAAACACTTATAAGTTATCAAAACCAAAAGATGTGATGTGACAGCGGAAAGGGGTGCACGTTTCCACCCAACCATAGGCTCAGTCACTCCAAACAAATTTACCATTGGCCACCCCCGAGCTAGACCATGATGCTTTGATATTGAATATTTTCTTCCAACTCAATGAAAGTTAGGGACGAAGGTTACTGTCCTTCTCCTAGAACATAAATAGATAGGGATGAAGGTTACTCTCCTTCTCCCGATTCAGTCATAGATAGGGACGAATATTACTCTCCTTCTCCCAAGTCAGTCTCTATTTCCTGAAATCATAACACACTCTTTTCATGGTTATTCCTCGAACTCGAGAGCTTAGTATCTCCTCTTTGAACTCTTCGTAAGTATTCCTTTACCCACCATGCCTTCCTTTCTTTCCTTCCCCAGCAAGATTGCGTGTGGACTGAATTCCCAGTCTGTGGTCAGGTCTAGAATCCTTACAGATGGGTGGTATACCCCATACCCTCATTAACTCTTGAAGAGGTCTTCCCACCTACCATCCTGACTGTAATTCATTCTTGAGTGAAAAGGTTGTTCTAATCCTGAGAAATTAAATCCAATAAAGTATTGTTCTGGTAGAGGTTGACGCAACCATTCTTGGTCCCCTTCACCATCTCTTTCATAGCATTCATGGTCTCTCTTAGCACACCCCCCTTCCAGAAGTCATGCAAAACTTATCCATTTTCTAGTAAATAACATAATTTACATTTATTGACCTTTTATACAAAGGTCCATCAAATCAAATATTCACACATATTGAGTGTGCGATAGTCTCTTGGACAATATAGTTATATTTACAAATTGGGGGAAGAAGGGTGTTACAATGAGAGTGTGCTAAAGTCAAATGTTATGGGGTTCATCTTAATTAGAAATAAATGATGACTCTCTTTGTGCCATCTAATACTCCTCATTGAAAAGGTAATGAGAGTCAAGATACTTCCACCCTTCTAGAAACTGTGTTGATGTCGACAAGAAGGGAGATGTGACATCGAGAAATAAAGGGCTTCTTGAAATCCACTGAGTAATAGATGATGTCAAGTACTAATGGGTAGAATGGAAAAAGTCTATATGTTATGGGACTCAATACTACCCTTGTTTGGGGTGTTGAGGAATGATTGGCAGTAACAGTAAAAATGGATCTAGTGTTAGGGGAATAACTAGAAGTGAGGTTAAACTGTGTCAGGGGATAACAAATTGGGAAAACACAGAGATCATGGGTACATGGATTTGGGATACTCGGGGTTTTTTAATGATGTCGATATGAAAAAATGGTGGATTCCCCAACCAAGGGTGACATGATTTTCTTTTCTAGGTAAATGAAGGCCATTGAGGATGACGACTAAAAAATATATGTATATGTTGGAAACAAGGGATTTATACATTTACCAAAGAAATAAAGAATAATGTGGGTGGAGTATACAAATACAGAAATGAGTGCCCTAGTGAAAGATGGCTTGGCATGTTTAGAGAACAATTTTTTGAAAGAGAACTGGTGTAGGGTGGGGGACCCATGGGTGGGTTTCTGTATTAGGTAAATGGATGGAGGACAATCTACAAATGGGGAAAATGATGGTGGATGAGATGGAGGGATAATGGGACTGCGGGGGTGATGTCAACATAAGCAAGTGTAGGATGATATGACCTGGGATTCCATTGGGAAGGTTAGAAATATGATAAGAAGAAATATGGGGTTCATTCTTGGAAGTGAAAAAAATATCGGGACTCCCAATTCTAGGTGGTGAAATAAGCATGCGTACCAAGTTGTCAAGGGGGACTATGAATGGGACAACTCATGTGGGGGAGAGTTTTATCAGTTGACAGTACCAAAATGTAGCATAGGTAAAGATATTGCAGAGATGGATGTAGGGGCCCTAAAGACAAATGTCAAAGGGTGTCATTGGGATATGCAATTGTTTATAGATGGAGTAATTACATGCCAGTGTCAAACATATACCTAAAGGGGTTGTAATCTTGTTGAATAAGTACCTATACAAGAAAAACCAAATATCCGATGTGAACAATATCTAATGATAAATAATATGTAACAACTATTTGATTAAAACTGAAAGTGAGCCTGTGTACATGAACATGGTGTTGAAAACAAATGCTCCTCTGGGGAGAAGTGCAGATGAGAACCTGGGGAATATGAATGTGTAGATGGTTGGATCATGATATCATAGCTAAGAAGGGATAAAAAAAAAGAGGTTATGGGCTCCAGTAATAGAGTGTGGAAGTTGGGAAAATGGGCCTATATATGGATGGCGGGCCCACACTACCACTGCATTTGCACCGACACTATTGTTGATCTCACAAGAGAGCTATGAGGTAATTTTGGATATTACGGGAGTGTAAGGCTACCAATACAAGAGTTGCGAGAGACAGTTTAGTGACCTTCATCTTGGATTTTTTGAATAGGATGGATGTTACATGGGGGCTATACGAAGGGATGTACATGTGTTTTTAAGGGTAGGGGCCCACTAGTGCACGAAGAAAGGGGGAATACCCGCCCATGTGTGCATGAGTACTACTGGGTTTCTTGCACATTATGTGTTGGACACATTGACCATAAGTGAATGAGTGTGGGGCTCTTTTTCCCAAAAAATCCCCTTCATAAAATTCATTAGATAACAATCACCATTTACTCATTAGTTATTGTTGTCATTTATAATCAGTTATATGTGAACATATATCAACAACATATACCAACAATATATCATCAACAAATCATCACTAGAAAGAACACAAGGAACACAACATGTATGTATAATTTTCCTTTTATTATAGACTACAATCCTTAGGTTATAAGCAACAACTGAATAAAGTACAACTCTACAAGGGCACCAACTCTATAATGCAAGACTCAACTTACACCCTTAGCACCAACTTAGATGAGGAAAAAATAATCAACATATATCAATCTATCAATAGGTAGGTGACTTGTCAGTAGTGTAGCACGCGTATGTACACGACCTACTAGTAGTACAACTCACATATGTACGCATCCAATCTATACTACAACCTCTGTATCACTTTTGAGCTCCCAGGGTTTTCTCTTCAATATCAACTCAGATCCTATGCAACCAATTCATCATTCTCTTCTTTCTTTCACTATCCAAACTGACCCATAAATAGTCACAACACATCCAATCTCTCCAACAACTAACTCATGCTTCTCAACCATACAATATGAAAGATATGCATCATGTATAAGAAACTAGTATACTATAGAAATCATATTAGTATTGAATCATAAGAGTGCTTCTCACTCCATCAATCAACATAGAACCATATCACAACAGCCATACCAAGAATGCCTTAAGAATTCACTTCGCAAAACGAAAGAGTATCCATCAAGCCAACAATGTAACCATGCCATAGTTTCTATGGAAGATATAAGCCCGTAGAATGCATATTTGGAACCTACTTCAGTCTCCAAGAGCTTGTCATCATCTCAACGACAAGTCTTCATGACTTCATCCACTGTACATGCCCTTTCCTCATTCAGCCTGCGTATGTGCATGCCCTGGCTCACTACAACCCGCGTATACCTTAGAAACTAGGGTTTCTGAACTTCTGAGACTTTTTCCTTCATGATCTTAGACTTGCCGAAACTTTGATGTGTCCATGAGATCCTCCAGATCTCCTCTCTCTGGGAATAGATCTTCAACACATGCTCAAGAGATAGACACAATAGATAGACAAAAGATATATCTAACATACACTTTCACAAGAGACCCTTTCTTGTAATATTCCATATATAAAAAGTACGCAGAATAGAAATTAAATGATAGAAATGGAAGGTAAACAACAATATAACCAGAACAACACCACAATAACATTGAAATGATATCAGAATAATACCAGAAAGAATACTTTGATTCTAAGAGAAATTTTCACTTGCCTCTTCGAGGGGGAAACCTCCAGTCGAGCAAAGATCTATTACAATAATATCCAAGCTAGGGTTCTCATACCATCGACTCCTATTTATACTAAATGTGTATATCAAAAGAACCATCTAGAGTAATATCCTTCTAGAAGCAAAATCTTCTATTAGGTATTCTTACATTCGACTTATTCTACCTTATTACAAGGCCTTATTAATATTAACCTTTATTACATCTTAATATATTGTTCTATCTACTTGAGGGTTTAGGTCCCTAACATGTCCTCCCCCTTAAAAACAACCTTGTCCTCAAGGATTGAGATGTGGAAATTGTTGCAGAATGGTAGTTGGTTCCAGAGTGGCATGTGTTGGTGTTGTATATTTCCACTAGAATAACACTTCCTTGATGGTTCATTGATGCAGGTGACGCTCACGCTGGTCCAAAAATTCTTGTGGTTGTAGCCAAATGGATCCTTCTTTGTCCAACTTGGGAAGGTTGGTTTGCATTTGGCACTTAGTTCCAATCACCTTATTTAAGCATGAAACATGAAAAATAGGATGTAGCTTAGCTAACTGGGCAAAGCTAACTGATATGCCACCTATCCCACACACTTGAGAATGGTATAAGGACCATAAAATTTAGGTGTCGACTTCTCACAATGGTCGGCCTTGAGGGATTTTTTCTTGTAAGGTTGCATTTGAAAAAACACATGATCCCCTTCTGCAAATTGACTTTCAGAGCGAACTTGATCTTCCTGTTTCTTCATGCAATTATGGGCCATGACCAAATTATCTTTGAGGGTACGAATAATAGCCTCTCGAATTGTAAGCATTTGGTCAATTGTCTGGACCTTCAAGACACTTGGTAAATATGAGAGAACTGAAGGTGGATTTCATCCATATACCGCTTCAAGAGGAGTCATGTGGGTAGTTGTATGGTGGGTAGTTGTATGGTGTGAAGTGTTGTACCATCATTCAACTAGGGGTAACCATTGAACCCACTGATTTTTGTTTTCTGATGCAAAAAACCTCAAATATGTTTCCAAAAACTTGTTGACAACTTCAATTTGACCATCAGTCTGGGGATGATAAGTTGTGTTGAGATGAAATTGGGTGCCTTGTAGCTTGAACAGTTCTTTCCAAAAATTGTTGGTGAAAGTTGGGTCGCAATCAGAAACAATAGAATGCGACATGCCATGAATCTTGAAGACCCGATCCATGAAAAGTTGAGCCATGGTGGATGTTTTAAATGGGTGTTGAAGAGAAAAAAAATGAATATACTTGGAAAGGTGATCCACTACTGCCATGGTGACTAATTTATTTCCTGATTTAGGTAAGCCTGTAATAAAATCCATAGAGATATCCCTCCAAATAGCATGTTGAATCATAAGGGGTTATAGTGTGCCAAGAGATTTGATGTTTCTCCCTTATTGTGTTGACACATATCACATTCAGATACAAAATTACAAATGTCTTGTTTCATATCATCCCAGAAAAAAGAACGTTTGACCCTGTCATAGGTTTTGGTAAACTCGGAGTGCCCAGCTATGGGTGTAGCATGAAGCTCAGAAAGTACCATGGATTTAAGTTTTGACTATTTAATTAAATACAAATGAACTTTGTATCAAGGCTCATCATGGAGCCAAGAGTACCCTATGGAAATTGGAGAATTGGACTACAATTGTTGTATCGGATGCAAACCTTTGGGATCATGTAGCCATTCTCGGAGAACATCTTGGAGCAAATCTGGTACAATGAAAGAAAAAGAAAAAATGGATCCTTCATCTTCATATTTTAGAGAAAGTGCATCTACAACCACATTGTCTTTTCCTTTCTTGTAAATGATCTCATAATCATATCCAAAGAGATTATTCACCCATTTTTGTTTCTCCAAGGAGGAAGTGCGTTGTTCCATAACATACCTGAGGATTTGACGATATGTCTTAATTTGGAAGCATTGCCCCAATAGATAAGGGCGACACAGATCAATGACATGGATAATAGCAACATTTCCTTTTCATATATTGATTTGCCCAAATTTTGTTCAAACAATTGTTTTCTGGTAAAGGCTAAAGGCCGACCCTCTTGCATAAGGACAACGGCAATTCCTTTCCTTGAAGCATCACATTCCACAAAAAAGGTCTTTGTGAAATCAGTAAGGGATAGGACTGGAGTGCTACACATGGCCATCTTCAAGGTTTGAAAACCTTGAGCAACTGCTGGAGCCCAAGAGAAAGAATTCTTTTTAAGGAGTGCAGTGAGAGGTGTCGCAATCTTTCCATAATTCTTAACAAATTTGCGATAATAACCTATTAAGCTAAAAAATCCACGCAAGATTTTGAGAGTCTTTTGGTGAGGCTAGTCTTGCATAGCTTCAATCATTTTAGGATCCACCCTAACACCGTCCTTGCCAACAAGATGACCCAAGTACTCGACTTCTGAGGCGCCAAAAGCACATTTAGACTATTTAAGGAAAAGTTGGTGCTGAGAGAGTAGACAAAGAACTCGGTCCACATGAGCAAGATGGTATGTCTAGCTTTTTCTATAGATGAGGATATCATCAAAGAAAACTAAGACAAAATGATGGAGAAAAGGATGAAATACATGATTCATGAGGCTTTGGAAGGTGGAGGGGGTATTACACAAGCCAAATGGCATGAAGAAAAACTCATAGTGTCCCTCATGATTTATAAAGGTAGTCTTAGGAATGTTTGCCTCTTACATACGTATCTGGTGGTAGAGAGAATGAATATCAAGTTTAGTAAAGAACTGGGTGCCACTCAATTCATCCAAGAGGTCATCAATGACAAGAATGGGAATTTTTTCTTTAATGGTGAGTTTTTTGAGGGCGCGGAAGTCAGGACACATGCGCCAAGAACCTTGTTTATTCATGACCATGACCACAGGAGAAGAGTAGGGGCTCCTACTAGGGCGGATAATGCCTATGTCAAGCAGTTCTTGAACCATTTTCTCAATTTCATTTTTTTGGGAAAAGGGGTGATGATAGGGATGGATATTGGGAGGAAGGCTTCCTAGTATGAGGGGAATGGAATGATCATGAACACCATGGGAAGGAGGGAATCCCTAGGGAGTGGAAAAGACCAGTTGATGTTTAGAGAGGATGGATTGGAAGTCTTGCGACACAAAGGGTGTCTCAGTTGCTTGTATGTCATGGAGTTGGGAAATAACGCTAGAATGACATTTTTTGAGTAGCTTCTCCATGCGATGGGAACTAATGATCTCAAGTGAATCGATAGTGATTCCTTAGAACCTATATTGTTGACCCTCCTGGTCGAATTGCATGGTTAATTCCTTAAAATACATGAGAATGGGACCTTAAGTCCTTAGCCAGTCTACACCCAACACAATGTCAAAACCACCCAAGTTGATAGAAAAAATATGATATTTCAAGTGGTAGTCACCAATTTGGAGACACACATTTTCACAACGCCCTCCACATTTCATGGAGCTGGCATTGGAAATTATGATTTGGAAATTATTGATTGCATGGATATAGCAATGCATTTCTTGGGCAATGCGGTGATGAATAAAATTATGGGTGCTTCCACTATAAAAAATAATGATGACCTTCCTATGCTTGATGTAAGAAATTATCTTGAGGGTTTGGGAAGCAGAGAAGCCAGTGAGAGAAATTAGAGAAATGACCGGTTCTACTTTGGGAGGGTCTAAGGGAGGGGTTATGTCAGTGGGTTCAAGTGACTTAAACACAAGGGGAGTTTCAACATACTCTTCTGAAATATCCTCCAAGATGGACATGAAAATCCTTTTCTCCTTACACTTGTGGCCCGAAAAATAATTTTCATCACAATTATAACAAAGGACTTTGATTTGGCATTCAACCATTTCATCCCTAGTCAATTTTTGGTTCTTTAGTGGAGAAGAAGGAGTAGTGGGATTTACTGGTTTAGTGCAAGGAATAAATGAGGGTTTTCATTTTTGAGAAAAGACAACCTGTTGTGATTCCTTATCTCTTTTAATAGCCTCCACCCAAATCTGAGACTGATCCATGAGGACATGGGCACAGATCTCTTCCTTGACGAAACTGATAAAACATTCTTGTAAAAAATAATCATACATGCCCTCTATATGAAAATCCAGTTTCTCAAAAGCATCTATAAAGTCTTCCACTATTCTAGATTGTCTCAACTTTGTCAAATGACCTAAATGGTTGGTGTCAATGTCAAATCATTCATAAAGATTTGCCACAAAGTGTGTCAAATCAACATACCCTTAATGGGAAGTTTTTCTCAATTGTCGCCATTGCCAACGTTCTTGATCTAGATGGAGAACACCATACCGAAGTTTGGCCAAATCATTTGTAATGTCGTACAAAGAGAAATAATGTTCCATTTGAGTTACCCAACCAGTGGGATCTGATCAATAAAATTTGGTCACATCCACCTGTGAAAGGCGTAGGTCACGCTAAAAGTGATGGGGGTAAGAATTATGGGAATGAGAGGAAGTTTCAGCTTCAGTATGCAAAGGTGCGTCAGATAAATGGGGATATGTAGGGATATGCATCTTGTTGCAGATCATCGAAATGACAGATTCAAGATGGGTATTCATGTCTTGTTTGAGGTCTTCTTTGAGTTCAGTGACTGATGCGGCAATGGAGGAATGCATATTTTGATTGATGGTGGCAATATTGGCACTAAGCTGTCTCACTTGTTGTTGGGTATCTATGAAATTATATTGCAAGGTATTGAAGTGAGCTTCCAAGTCTTGGCTATGGGTATGGGCCATGATGACGAGGGAACTGAAAAGTGTGGGGTGGGGTCAAACAATTTCCTCAAAAATGATAGGTATGAATGTGATAAGGGAGAAGAGATAAATCCAATGGAATAGGCTTCAAATAATGGTGCAATCTAAGCCAATCTATATACAAGTGTTGTCTAATGCGCTACCACTCAAGGGGGTACCAATAAGGGTTACAAGGGTGGCCAAAAAATGTGCTCTTAAGAACCACTTGTATTTCCTGTGTGTATGAATACATCAACCATGGGTTTATTCATGTAATGACATATCTATGTAGCTTAAAAACCTCGAAATATGTCTCTACCTTGAAAAAAATTAACCCACAATTTTCTGGCAAGGTAAGTGCTCTGATACCACTATTAATATTCAAGATATAAAAAGTATGCAAAATAGAAATAAAATGCTAGAAATGGAAGATAAACAAAAATATAACTAGAACAACACCACAATAACATTGAAATGATATCAGAATAACACAAGAAAGACAACTTTGATTCTAAGAGTTGTCATTGATACATGAGTTGTCATTGATACATGATGCAAAGATGAAGATGGATAGATGTGATTTCTTTGATATATGATGCATAGCTGGTTTGAAGTAAAGAGGACTCATTATTGTCTTATCATGGTTGATAAGGTGAACAAATGCATGAAATCCAAATTTTTCCCCTTATGGTGAAATCCAGGGAAGAGGATTTGCAGTTGAGTTATCCTTGAAGTATGGTTGGAGAACCCATGCTTGAATGTGGAATAATGAGAAGAAGATCAATGAATTTGTTCGTGGAACTATCCTATATGGATAGTTCTTGTCATGACATTTCCGTTGGTATGTGGAATGTCACATAACTCCTCATTGTTTGAGAGTTATGGTCCTACAAAGATGAAGGACCCTCATATGTACGCTTGAAGCCCCAAAAGGTCAAAGAAGTCAAAGAGCTTGCAAAGAAGAAATTATTATTTAAATGTTGACAAGTCAAGGAGGATTATTTAAATAATAAAGTGAGGTGACAAAGTCAGGGAAGAATATTTAAATGGAGAACTTTCTATTTATGGAAATTGGTTAACCCTAAAAATGAGGAAAATAGGTTAAGTGACCTAGAAATGGGTTAAGTGACCTAGAAATAGGTCAAGTGACCCAGATATGGTTTAAGTGACCTAGAAGTGGGTTAAGTGACCTAGAATATGATTCTAAGGAAAATACTTGGAGAGTATAAATAAGAGGCAATGTTAGGTTCCTAACCTCTCAATTAGATAGAACAATATCTTCATATGTAATACAGGTCAATATTAATAAGGCCTTGCAATAAGGTAGAATAAGTCAAATTTAAGAAAACCTAATAGAAGATTCTTCTTCTAGAAGGATATTCCTCTAGATGGTTCTTTTGATAGACATATTTAGTATAAATAGGAGTCGAGGGTATGAGAACCCTAGCTTGGAAATTTTGGATACTATTGTAATAGAGCTCTGATTGACTGGAGGTTGCCCCCTCTTTGGATACTATTCATCTATGCATCATATCAATGACATCATATGACAATGATTCCACTTGACATCTATACATTCTCATCAAGAAAAATACACACTTCATCAATATACATCAATCAACATCAATCATTTGACATCAAACCTTTGACCTTTGACATCATTCAATCATCCTTTGGCATCAACCAATTTCTTGACATCAATTAATCAATCATCATTTTTCATCAATCAATCACTTGACATAAATCCTTTGAAATCAATTAATTAAACCTTTGGCATCAATGAAAACATGATCCAACAATATCCCCCTTTGGCATTGCTGGCAATACCAACATTGATGTCAACACCAATCATTGATGTGAACATGTATCTCCTCATTTGGCATTGATGGCAATACCAACATTGATTTCA
>JASDQU010306474.1:21121-32816 GCA_032191745.1 Picea mariana | reverse complement strand
GAGAGCTCCTCTCCTTTTATAAGTTGAAGAGGATAAGGTGAGGAGGTTAGGATGATCCCACTAAATCATGAAAGCGAGTAAGATCCAAACCATTCGGATGCCACCTCACCATGGAAGTTTTTCCTTCTAGAAGATTCGAGAAAATGATTGTTTTTCCCACGTGTAAGCATTCTCGCACCCTGCTTATAGAGAATACTATGAACTCATCACGACCTTGCTATGATGTAGCCTGCAAGAATCAAGCATTCTCGCACCTTGCCTATATAGCAACCTGCGAACCTCCTTTTTTATAGGGTTTTTACAAAGGAAAATGCAACTTCTTTTCTTATGAAAAGTTCTTCTCCTTTGTCTCTTCGGGAACTTAGGCCACTGACCCCTCTAAAGGAAAAACATAGGTTTACACCATTAACGATCATAGGGATGACAAAAATAATGTGTAACAGAGATACCCCCAAAGTATGAAGTTAGAACACAGTAATAGCTGAAATACTTTGTCGAGTGTGTGTAGGGAAAAAGGAACAGTCAGTCGAAAACCTACCAACAAACAAGGAAATACAGTACAATAATATATCATCACTAAGGTAGGCATTCCCATACTCAGAATACAAATGACTCAAAGCATAAATGTTGACATGTAAAGATCCATGTCAAGTAAGACAAGGGCATGGCCACCAAACATACACCGTGGATCCATGCCATTATGAATGAAATCTTAACATAGCCACCAAAAATAGACTGTGGATCTATGTGTTAAAGTTTCAAATTTGAACATAGCCACCAGACATACAATGTGGATCTATGTAATAGTACACTAAATATACTCCAACACAACCTGGATTTGTCAGAAAATATCCAGGGTCTTCATCTCCACCACTCTATAGTACAAATCTAACCATGTGAATACATGTGTCGAAGTCAAACATGGTAGAAACCACTTGATTACCGGTCATTAGTGTATATCGTGAACAAGTGCGAGGGAAATCACCATTAATGTCAATGACTCCCAAGGTACACTAGTACAATCCAACAAACGTGAATTAATGAGCTGAAGTCGAACACTCAGCAGAATCTCCCAATCATGGGTCAATAATGAAAACCCACTGTTGAAAGAGAGGAAACCTGCCATTGAGGAATGAAAGTTCCAAGGTACCAATTAGTTTCTAAGTCTGATTCCTAGATAATGAGTTGAAGTCGACTGGAAAAGACTCATCACAGGAAGGCCTTAATGTATCCCACATCAATGACACGAAACTTGTAACCAAATTTGATGTAGATTAGAGTAACAAGTGATTCAGGACTAACTCAGGGATGGTTGATGGAATAGAAGGCTTAAATACTGCAGAAATGGCTTACGCAATAGAAGGCTTTCCAGGTTGAGTTTCTCTTTGAACATATTGACGACAGGACAATTGTCTTGGAAATACTGACTCAACAACAAGGATCACAGACCAATTTGCAATCTTATAGGAGTATGATCAGGAGACAAGTGGATTTTCCAACCTAGACACAAGGGGAGTGAAAGGGTGTCATGTTCAAAAGCGACTCTTCCATGGAATATAGGTTTAGACATATTTCTTTCCCAATTTTTTCTGCCACCATTTCTAGCGAGTACCTCTTTATTTTTACGCAAGCTTGAGGAGGATAACATATGCTTGTAATGTAATCTCATCCTTTGGATGAGTCCCTCAAAGTATGTTTAACGAACCCTAGGAAGGAGTGGTTTGGTCCCATATAGGCCTTTCGATGTTTTTTTTATGAGTCCAAAGAAAGAAAACTCAGGGGGTTTTGGTGTTTAGAGAGTTTGAAAAACACTTAAAGAAAACTCTCCCAGTTCCTTTTTTCGTAAATTAGTTCGACGAGACCGAAAAAGTGAAAAACTATCGCTCATCGACCATTTTCTTCAAATACTTTTACGAGCATGAAAAGAACAATATTTCTTGGCAATATTTTCATGTTTAGAGAGTCTAAAAAGATCTTAAAGGGAACTCCAGGGGGTTCCTTTTTCGTATAACCTTTACGAGTCCGAAAAAGTGATAAAAGTATACTCGATTGCATTCTCATGTATTTATGAGCACAAGAAAGAACAAAGACTAAGCTTGGTAACTTATTCTCATGTATTTACGAGCATGAGAAAGAACAAAGACTAAGCTCGGGATTGTTTTCATTTTTATGCAAGCCTTAAAACAAAACAAAACTATGCTTGGGATAGATTTTAATTTTTACACAAGCTTAAAAACTAAACAAAACTATGCTTGGGATAGATTTTAGTTTTTACACAAGCTTAAAAACTAAAATAAACTATGCTTGGACTTGGTTTCATTTTTACACAAGCTTGAACCAGAGGAAACTATGCTTGAGGTAGCTGGTTTCATTTTTACACAAGCTTGAACCATAGAAAACTATGCTTGCAACTTCCCAACGCATGGTTGGTACTTAGCCCCCAGCTTAAGAAGCTAGTGGCTCTAACTTTAGCATGAAGTCCAGAGGCTGTAAGCAATGTCCCCCAAGCTTTGTTTCATCCAACTGCAAAGATGAATGAAAGGAAGCTTCAAATACTAGACGTAGGACTTGACTCAAATAGAGAGGGAGAAAACTATTTCATTTTTTAACGAGCTTGACACAGAAACAAGAACTATGCTCGTAACCTCTATTTCATTTTTGAATGAGGTTGCCACTAAGATGAAAAAACTATCCTCGTAAGTGGTTTCATTTTTTAACAAGTTGGAAATCAGAAAACCATGCTCGAATATCTTTGTTTCATTTTTTAACGAGGTTGCCTGAGAGACTCAAAAACTATCCTCAGAACTGGGTTCATTTTTTAATGAGCTTGAAATTAGAAAACTATTCTCAAAGACCTCTGTTTCATTTTTTAACGAGGTTGCCTCAGAGATGAAAAAAACTATCCTCGGTGTCTCTCTTCTTGATCATGGATTCCAAGAGGACAATGCTCCAGAATGACACCATGTCAAGGGATAAAACTCGATCATGGATTCCCAGAGGTCTTCACTAGAAGGAAGAAACACACTCTGGAAGGACACCACATCGAGGGTCAAAATAGGAGAAAAGAGACCAGGCTCTAACAACCCTATCGAAGATATCACCATGTCAACTACTGGATCTAAGTCATCAGAAGTTGAAGCCATGGGCAACAGTGCCACATAATTGACATGTGGCGGGGGTGATGTTGTTTTCATATAAGAACCATTTAGGGAGGCAATCCATTCGGGGTCAATGAATGAAAGTTGATCAACAGTCACAACTCATCCATCATGAGGGAAAGATATCACACACAAAAGAGTAGACACAATAGCTTTCATGGCATAGACGAAATCTTACCCAAGGGGTAAAGCAAAATCCAAGGGGTCTTGGACTACCATGACATCAATAAAGACAATTTTCCCTCCCAAAGTTACAGGAAACTAAGGAAGGGTTCCTAAAGGTTGAATGGTTCTTTTGTTAAAAGATAACAAATTCTGCATAACTGGGGCAAGCTGAGGACAACCCAAAGCTTGCCAAACAAAAGAGGACAAAATGATAACAAACTCACCTCCATCTATCAATGTCTGAGGAATGCCACGACCACAAACCTGTACTGTAATCTGGAAAGGAATGTGAGAGGGAAGACGAGGTCCAGTTAGCGCACCCCATTCAAAAAGGATTGCCTCATTACTTGGAGGGGGTTTCACAGGAGAAGGAGAAATACCCCCCAACAAGACAAAGTCTGTATCAATGAGAAAAACATGGGCAGTATCAGATTTACTCTCGAGCGGGAGAGTAGGATCGACCGATGATGGGATTAAATCGACCACATAAGAACTCTTTAGAGGAAGAGTGGGATTGACCAATGATGGGATTGGATCAACCACTTTGGCACCCTTCGGATGAAGGGTGGGACTGACCGAGGAAGGGACTGGATTAGTCACTTTAGCACTCGTCAAAGGAGGAGTGGGATCGACCGATGATAGAACTGGATCGACCACTTGGGTTGCATTCTCTAAGGGGAGAATGGGGTCAACAGGTGGAAACAGATCGACCACTTGGGTGATACTCTTTAACGAGAGAGTGGGATCGACCGAGGATGGGATCAGATCGACCACTTTAGTTTCACTCTTTGAGGGGAGTGTGGGATTGACTGAGGATGGTATCATATCAACCACTTTGTCAACTGCTTCAGCTAAGGATGTGACCAGATTAACCACTTGATCAACCAGATTGACCAACGGGGGAACTGGATTGATCATTCCATCAACTATAGGTGGGTTGAGAGAAAGCTTGCGATAAGCAGCTGGAAGTTGAGGCTATGAAACAGTCATGTCATCTAGAAATTTTGAGGCCTCTTCCATATGAGATGATGCCCTTTTCATAAAATACATGGGAACTCGGCTCTACTTTTCTTCTTCCCAACTGTATCATGACTAGTTGACGGGAGATCATCAACATGTTGTTCAGAGGCTGATAATATGGGTTGGCGAGGGTGCGTAGACCATACTTCTATAACCTTGGGTAGACCAGGGCAATCCTTAAGAAGATGGCTACTCTTACAAAGCTTGCAAGGGTACTTGGGCTTACAGGTTGTTTGGGTGATATTGACATCATCAACACTCCCAGCATGATTAATAGTAACTGGTTGTTTTCCAACATGTTTGATAGTGATTAGAAGTTTGGATCCTTGTTTATTTTTCTTCTTATTATTATTTTGTTTCTTCTTCTTCTTATCCACCAAGTTACCATCTTGATATCTTTCACTCGGCGAAGAAGATAAAATGGAAGCAAACCTTACAAGTGAAGAAGGTGAAGAAGATCTTATTGGTGAAGACGGTGAAGGATCAACATGAGGTTGATGTTCTTGAGGGGAAGTGCTTGTGACTGAAAAACTCATTTCATTCGAGATTACCTGAGTGGAAAACAACTATACTGGTAACCCAATTGTGAGACCTGGAAGGCTCAAAGAAGCGATGTGAGGAGGACCAATGTTTTCGTAATAAGAAAAAAAAAAGGTTCCCCTAGAGCAGAGGTTCCTTCATTGGTCATTTCAGGAACCGACGCCATTAAAAAAAAAAATCCAATCTAGATTACATTACGGAGAAGAAATAGCACATGCTAAAAATATAGTAAGCAACCAAGCAAACAAAACCTTCTCGCAATGAGCTCACTAATTGGTGATGAATTCCAACATCGTAGGAACAAAGTAAGAAGGGGCTAAGATAGAGCAGGTGGAAAAGTTACGTTGACAACCTGCTTAACAGACTTACACCCTGGTGCAAGCTCCCACACATAATCATGGGTACACCCTCCAAGGAGCCTGAGTGAGTTTGGCCAATGTCGATTCCAGGTACCATGAAGACTTGCCCCTCCACAGTCACCTCGTGTAAAGAACCTAGAGAGATAGGCCACTAAGGTTACCAATTACTACAGTGATGCCTAGGGAAACAGTCGACAGTCCGATCCACATGCAAGGGTAGGGTATCTAGCCCGAAATCAACTTGAAAGGCTTCCACTCATCATTGTGGGTATACCTTCAAATGACCACCATAATATGCGCAATCCCTACACCAAGACCAACAAAGCAGGGTGAGTAACTCTACCAGTCTCAATGCGACCTCATGATTGACCCTTGTGTTAGAAGGGCTTCCCAAGACAAAATGTAATCAGTGGATTTAACTGATCCCTAACTCAAGATTCTATGTTTGTTTGCAACTTTGAAAAGTTATATTCCACACCTATTCCAAATCCCTACGACTAATCTAATGTAGGTTTGATACCAGAAAAGATAAAAATGTCTAATCAATTTTTATAAGCACTTTATTTTATGGCTTTTGTTACTCAAAAGGAAAATGGCATGGAAAATATGGTGTTTTGACCGACTCGAAAGTTATGCAAAGAGATGAAGATGCAATCTTTTCATTTTGATGAAAGCTAAGCTATGAGAAGGAGAAAACATTTATCATTCTCAGATGCATAATGTCCCAAAATCTTAAAACTCATCAATATCGATATTCTCAAGAAATGAACAAAAAAACTTGTACACCAATGCACAATTCATGCCCCCCCTGGCCATGAGGGGGAAATTTTTTCATAATTTAAGATAAAAAAATGCCAAGAATCATGCAATTCCGCTACTTCAAATGCAAGGATTCCCCCAATCCATTATAAGGAAAGAAATTAAATCTTTTTGTTTCAAAATTTTCACTAAAAGCAATAATGAACTTTCTTAAAACAAAGAGACCCAAACTAAAAGTTTTCTTTTAAAGCGAACTATTCAGAAGAAATTTGATCTTTCCCTAAACAATTCTAAAGAAAACAAAGGCTTTGGAATTGAAAGACACTCAAAGCAAGAGACTAATCCTTCAAAATCAAACAAAGCAAAAGATGGCTAAAAACAATTCAAAGAATGTCAAGCAGACTGTAAACAGATCAATATAGGATCCAAAAGTTCAATCCAGCTGATCAAAGAAAAACTGGGCATAGAAAGATAGGAAAGCCTAATTTAAAACAAAAATTTCAAATGGGTTCGCAGCCTAGCTATAGGGTGCAGTGTGAAAATCAGTGGAGTTCGCAGGCTGGACACAGGTAGGGTGAAAACATCTCGCACTGGATTGCACAGTAGGGTGTGAACTTCAGTGATTCTCACAGGCCATAGAGAGGTACAGTGCAAGAAGGTTTGTAATCAAGAAAAATTTGGAAAAAAGAGAAAAATTTTGAGTGAACTTTCAGATCCAGAGAGTCTGGATGGATCTCCCACAGACTCAGAGACCAAAAAATAAGCAATCAAAGCAAGGGAAAATATACTAACTAGGAAACAATATGTTCCCCAGTAGATTCTCCAATTTCGTTATCGGACAAATCGGTAGGTGCGGGCACTAACTAATCTCCCTAGATCCACCTATATCTAGAACAAAACACACCGGAACATGACGCTTTCCTTAAGTTTTAAACATTGAATTTACTAACTAAAGAGGGATAGGTGACATACCATTTAAACGTTGTTTCCTCTCACCATCGCCATCCTATTTCCATTCTAATTCTCATACAATGATGAACCTGCAAATGAATGCAACCAACCAAAGTGAAAACAATAGCATAAACTCAATATAAACCTATGTATGTGATCAAGGAATCATACAATAAAACACAACAAGCTTTATAGGAAAGAATCATATTAAATGTGAAAGAGAGCTTACAACCATGGCCTTGATGTCATAAGGTCCCTTCCAACTGTCCTTCATTCCCCACACACTTTCACTCCAAGAATTCTGAGAGCACAGATCTGATAGTATTCACAATCTATCTTGACAAAGGAAAAACTCAAAACCACTCTAACCAAGCTAATAATTCCAAGCCAAATACAACTTAGCCCATCCAAAAATATCCAAAGCTCCCTTTCTCCATGAGAGCTCCTCTCCTTTTATAAGTTGAATAGGATAAGGTGAATAGGTTAGGATGATCCCACTAGATCATGAAAGTGAGTAATATCCAAACCATTCGGATGCCACCTCACCATGGAAGTTTCTCCTTCTAGAAGATTCGAGAAAACGCTTTTTTTACCAACGTGTAAGCATTCTCACACCCTGCCTATAGAGAAGACTGTGAACTCCTCGCAACCTAGCTATGATACAACCTACGAGAATCATGAATTCTCACACCTTTCCTATATAGGAACTTGCGAACCTCCTTTTTTATAGGGTTTTTACAAAGGAAAATGCAACTTCTTTTCTTAGGAAAAGTTCTTCTCCCTTCTCTCTTCAGGAACTCAGGCCATTGACCCCTCTGAAGGAAAAGTATAGGTTTACATCATTAATGGTCATAGGGATGACGAAAAATAATGTGTAACACATGGTATGAAGTTCTAGATCTGTGATGTGATGCTGAAGTTGTTGGATTACTTCTTCAAGTTGTGCCACCTTTTGTGGGACATGTTCTTCAATTTTTACTTGAATGGTCGTCACAGAGAAGTTCTTTGTGAAATCATTCTTATATGTCAATTTTCTCTACTAGCAATTAGTCCTTACTTAGTTGTAATTGTACTTTCTGCTCCTCCCACTTTTCTTGTAAGGTAATTTGTTCCTGGTCTGCCTTCCTCTATTGTACTATAAGTGCGCTATGTACTTGTGCCAAAGCATGGGTGGCTTTCACTGTGTCTTCTTGATCTCATCGAAGGAGAGCTTCGACTTTATCGGTGATCTGGCATAATTGGGTGGGCTCATCGCATGTTTCTATTGTTCACGTCATCAAGGGCGTATTAGAAACAACTTGGATGGACTGGAGTGCCTGCTTCTCTTCTTGAAGTTCACCCGTGAGTTGGCTAAATATCTCCTCTTTCTTTGCTTCTTGCCTTTCTACAATCTCTAGTGAGGCATCATTCAGTGCAGCGATCAAGAAGTCAAAGTCATCCTGTGTCAGGGTAGTCTTAAATGTAGTCCGGGTGGCCTTAGTTTTCTTTTGGGATGAGGGATTTGGTGGGGTGACCTTCCTTTTCTTAGAGGGATCCTCTTCCTCTCTAGGCGGAGTAACCTCACCTTTGTTTTGCTCAACCTCTGTTCCACCTAGTTCTTCACCATCACCTCCCTGCGCAAGTGAGATCGAAGTAGTATTCGTGGATGTGCTATGGATATCTTGAACTTCATCATCTGTCTTAGTCTTTCTCGGTCTAGGTGTATTCAGTATAGCTTCAGGACTTTCCACGTCAGATATTTCTGCAGGGTCCATTGGAACAAGGAGGTCCACTGACCATTCCTTGGTAATCTGCTCCAAGTCTTCTTCTGTCAACTTGTAGTACGACTGGAGTTGTTGTTTGTGTTCATGAGCGCATGCTATGATATAGGTGAAGTGGCGGTCCACGCTGAATTTGATCAAAGGTTTAAACCTATGAAGTGTGTTTGGTGTGAGGTGCGGTGTAGAATGGATTGCATTCTTCAATTGGTTGTAATAAGCGTGGAAGATGACAATGGACTGCTACTGCTTGTTCATGTCATTGGAGTACCAAAATGTACAAAACTTCGCAGCCAGTGGTTCGAAGGGTTCAATCTTCGGAAAAGTGGCATCTTTTGGTAGCTCCCAAGGGATGAAAGTGATGAGTATGAGAAACCAACTAAAGTGGAACTCATGCCCTTGGTCTTGCACTTCTCTATAATCAAGCTCTAGCTGATTTACAAGGTACTTCACTCAGTTCATTTGTAGTCCCTCCGTGCACTTCCCTGCGAGGTCAACTACAAATCCAGTCACCTGTGTGGGTCTGTTCTTATGGACTAACTTCCCTACAATCATCTGGAAACCAAGGCGCACTACTGCATTCTCAATGGAGGCTACCTTGTAGCCTTACGTTCCCTTCTCTACATCACCATATGTGTCTTTTATTCGCTGGGCGAGAGCGCGATATGTAGTCTTTCCAGGGTAAAACTCCTACAGGTTAGGGCACTTCATGCTTAGCCCTATGATCCGATTGATCAGAATTGGATCCACAGTGATGTGGTGGTCCAACCATAAGTATCCTCCATGGTAGCAGGACAACAACAATCTGACGCATGAATTCACTTCCTGATGCCTCCCGAAATGAGGAATCTTCATTACATTGAGGAGGGTTGAATACATGAGGTTATGGGTCCATTGTTGAGGGACAATGTTTGGGTTCCTCCCTTTTGTGATAATTAAGTACTTGTGTGGGGCTAGCATACTGTAAACTTTGCGATCTCCAAGGTTAAAAACACTAAATTTTAGYGYTRTGAGCTTATCYTGGTCAACAYGAATTGTGCGCACCCCTTTCGAGAGGTACGCAGTGACCAAAGCATAGTCGAAGTCTCTGGGTAYAGTKCCTCGACTCACTATGMTACTTAGTGGTGGGATATACTTAGGAAAGATACTTGGGATCATCTTCACAGTGGYGAATTCRTTTYCGAGCTTAGATCGTCTTTTTGAAGGCGRTCRGGATGGTCYTGCTCGAGCAGTGGAGGGGGAAGCTGGMAATGCTCYTGAAGACAATGCATGTAMACCTATAGACACTCCTCGCTCCAACCTGACTCTCTCAGTCATTAAGTCAATTAAAACTTCKTCRACTACTTTCTCAGCARCGYTGAGCTCRTCCRACATACAAGCTTGGGTTAGCTAGCTCAGGTGCGAAAGGAATTCAGACACTACAATGAATAGTATGGGAACAAGGCAATGATCTTAGGATGAATTAATCTCAGGTTTTGTGCTCAAATTCTCACTTAGAAAAAACTATTATCGGTGTGTGGCATGATGGAATAAGTAGGGAAACTTAGCAACAGTTTGTTGGCAACGGTTATGATCCTTCATTAACTCCTGTTCGACCCATTATGGCACGTTTCAATAGTTGGATGACGAACCTTTATTTCTTTTCTTCCCGTACAGAGCGGAAGTTGAATGGAAATATCGACCCCAGTGGCTATATTGATTCGTCATGGAAAAGTACTCTATGTCGTTGTTCTGATATATCGACGAAGCTCCAATTCTGCAATTTTTCTTTCTGGGAAGTATCCTCTAGAACCTCTTGTAACCTTACAGTATTATCCATTTTATTTCTTAACTTTCTATCCTTCTTCCCAGTGAGCTTCGTCTAAGTAATTCTTTTACCATTCTGATGCTTATCTTTTGTGGTCTTAGTTACTTCACGCTATTGAAATTCTTTCCTAGGGTTCCTGGATAATACTTCTTCTCTATCAAAAATAGGTAACTCAATCTTCTGCGAATCCTCTAGTGTTCTCTTAGCCTCGACATCGGAGTTGCTAGTATTAAATATCTGTGATCTACTCTTCTGTTCTTCAATCAAGTGTGTGATCCTTCTGGTCATAAAGTCTTTTAACTCTTTCTTCTTCTATTCCAAAACTTCTTCTTCCTCTTTTTGTATGGCTTGTTCTCTATCAATCCAAGATTTTCCTATGAGCATGGTAAACGGGGCATTGTCTTCAACAAATTTAATAATCTCAAAGTCTTCCTCTATCAAAGTTCCATTGACAGTCATAGGTATCTGGGCGAGCCTTCCACATAGGTTTACTAGCTTTCCTCTGAATAAACTTGTCCCTCCTAGGGAAGGGATCATGACATATTTCCTATAACTTCCCAAGTTCATTCTGGCATAATGCTCACTTGTGTTTCTTCATCAAGAATACAGTCAATGTCGAAGTCCCCTATTCTTTCTTTGACTTTCTCCTTTTATTTTAGTATCTCTAGTAATCGGACATATTTATGTTCCTTCAGGGTTTCTTTTATCTATATTAATATTTTCTTTGATTCTTGTTGGGTTTCTGCCTTTTCTGGATCTACCTTCTAGTCTTCTTGATTTAGATTCAGCCTTTCTAGCTTAGCGATCATTCTAGGGCAATCCAATATGTTGTGGTCCAAAGCTTTGCAACATAGACAACAAGGTTTTCTCCCAGGGCATTCCTTAGAAAAATGTCCTAGTCTTCTGCAACTGTAACAAAGAGTTAATCCTCTCTTTCTCTTCAATGATCCCCAACTCTTCTTGTACCGCGTGCTAGGATCATAATAGCTAGCCTGCAAAAAATTCTTTCTAGGATCCTGCATCCACTTGTTAGTCCAGACATTCTTTCTATGCATAGGTATAACATATATATCATTATACTTATCAGATCTATTCATATCAAACTTTATTTCATCTATTAGTGCCCTAGTTTTTAAGCTAGGACAGAATCTATCAAACATACCTAGATCCATGCTCTAG
>JASDQU010306473.1:25272-45250 GCA_032191745.1 Picea mariana | reverse complement strand
AGGAAGTCTCAAAATCCAATCTATGAAGAATTCCAACAGATGATTACAAACCTAAAAGTCCAAGTAGAAGAATCTAGAATTATTGATGAAGCATGAAAAAGTTAGTTGGAAGAAAATAAATTTTTGGAAGTAGAAATAGTAGCACAAAGAAAGGAAGTTGAGAAGAGAGAAAATATGTTCACTAGCCATCTCAAGGTAATATATGAGGAATTAATTAAACTTGAAGCAGAATTCAATCAACAAAAAATAATAGTTGAAGAATAAATTGTCTCCTTGAAGACCCAAATTGAAGAGGCAAACAAAAAGGAATAATTCATGAAGATATAGATGATGAAGAAATAAGAATAATGTGAGAAGCTTGAAGAAGAATTTGTTACATTAAGAGTTAAAGTTTCCAATCTCAGCAAGAACACTGAAGAGAGAGAAATCTCCACATCATCAATAAAGAAAGCTGAAGAGAAGTGTTACAAGTTGCTAGAAATAAAGAATGAAGAAAAGACTAAGAGTTATTCAAAAGTCATCAAATGCCCTACTAACAAGGAAGAATGTGAGCCCTCACAGAATAACATTCCATAAATGAAGAAAAATAAAGAAGAATATTATAGAAGAAACAAATATCAAATAACACCCTCCACTTTCAGGTATCAAAGAATCTTCAATCATTGTAAAGGAAACAACAAAAGAGAATATTGTGATCAACCAAGGCATGAATTAAGAAGAAGATCATTCATTCCCAGATATGAAATTTTATTTTATGCTCATTGTTTTATTTGTACTAACTTTGGACATAAAGTTGCATATTGCATATCTTATGGAAGAAATGGTCAATCAAGAAATTCATATGTGACTCCATATAATATTGAATGTTACAAATTCCATAACTATGGACATATATATCATGATTGTATAATCATGATGGATACTTCTATGAAAGAGAACATTGATATTAGTTATAAGAAGGTTTGGAAAATAAAACAAAATAGGTAAAGGAAGAAAAAATGAATGAAGGACACCCATAAGTCATACTCCCGAGATTGGAAATAGTATGAGATTAGCATAAATATATAGGAAAAAATGAAGATGTCAGATATAGGAAGGTTTGGAGAAGAAATGAAAAATAATAAGAACAAGTGAATGAATACCAGGTCTGAGAGATCGTACTCACGGGATCTGTAGTAGTGTGAGATCATGATATGATCCAAAGGAAAAGAGGAAGAGGTTAGAATTTAGAAAGATGATGATGATGAATCTGCAGATGAAGAGGAATATTACTCTACATCATAGCCAATATTTTTTTGAGACATATATCTTGGAGACTCCCATCAAATATGAATATTGAAAAGGGAGAGTCTAAGCAACATCTCTACAGATTAGAGAACTATCTTTCGAGAAATATGAGGTATTTGTAGTTGTTGGATAGGAAGTTTCATAGTGGCATAGATTTATTGTATAGAGGATTCCAGGCATGCTTTCGGACAAGGACATATTCAATACCAATTTTTGTATACATGTAGAGTCTGATTTTCAAAATTGAGAAGACAAATTGAGAAGATGGAATATGTTTTTATCAACATACGGGTCAACATTGTATGCAGTTGAGTATAAGATTCATGGGAAGTTTATGAAATATGGACATATATGATAGAGAGTATAGCGAATATGCATAATAATGGATGAAATCATATTAACAATTTGAATTGGTGGAATCAGTGGACAAGTGGAATCAGGAAGGTAAGCAATGAAAGGTACAACATAACAGGGAAGATACACCATCAACAAAAGCTATATCGTCAGAGGAAAGTATGATCATTGATGTGAACTTGAAAATCCATGAAGATTTGAATTCATGTAACTTTGAATACTTTTTATATATGTTAGTGAATTGCAATAGGAATCACCAATGGACAAAGAACATCATAAGAGAGGAAATAAATCATGTATAGGAAGCCTCGCATTGATCTACACGACATATTGTAGAAAAATTCAAGGGGAAATAAATCGTGAGAGAAAAATATCAGGAAATAAACATCATAAGCATGGAAACAGGGGGAGACATATCAGTTGGGGGATTTACCCTTTTACACATGATGTCAAATGGGGAGAAAGAGAAAGATCGAAAGAGAAACATTAGAATCATGAATATAGGGGGAACATCTCCAAGTGGAGATACCCTTTTCCATTGATTTCAAAGGGGGAGAGAAACATGAAGAGTGAAACATCGGAAGAGATAGATGACAATAAATAGTCACAGGGGGATTATGAGTGCTGGAGTATGAGTATTTCAATCAATTCGAAAGGGGAAGATTGTTGTATAATTGGTTTTCATTGATGTTGTTGGTTAGTTGGTTGTCATTGATGTTGTTGGTTAGTTGGTTGTCATTTATGTCAACAGATGTGATGGATTGTTTTAAGAAGTATACAAGAATCCTTGGGAATATCATTAATTGGTTAAGTAGTTGAAAAACCTAGAGTTTGGGTCATGAATCCCGAATTTGTTTCAGGAATTGGGACATGAAGGAAAGTGTAAATGCAGGCAACACACTCATAGATGGATGGTCCTCGTCATGTCATTTCCACAGTGAGTGGTACGTCACGTAGTTCCTCATGGTTGAGAAGTTATGAGGTCATGAAGTTGGAAGCCTCGAAGAATGGATAAGAAGCCCCTAAATAATTACAACTCATTAACTAAAGGGAAAAGTGGTTGTAAAAATAAAACACAAGTTTCCCCTAAAGTTAAGGAAAGAAATCACTTAGAAAAGTATAAATAAACCATAAAAAGCCTCTCATTAGCACATTCACTTACACAAGTTCATTGAATATATATATAAGTGAGAAAGTGATTCTTATTTGAGATAATTAAGGAGATTAAAGGTGAATTTCATAGGGAAGATGAAGTGAATAAGGGGGAAATTGGAAGGGAGGATGAAGTCTTGTGATGATGTGTTATTAGGTATGTTATTTAAAGGCCATCTTATCATTTTTTCTATAAATTTTTTTCTATAATGATTCAAATAGAGAAAATTGGAGGTTGTTGAGAGGACATATCAGGGTACCTATAGAAAGTATTTCAATGTCTGGGTCATTGCACTTTTTGATATACTCTCTGTGGAAGCTATGGTTTTTGACTAGTCCTAAAACTAGTCTTAAAAAGGTGTTCCAAGTAAAACAATCATAACTTCTTCATATAAGGTGTTACTAGATATGGTACTTAGTTGAGGAAAATCATTGATGATATATTATGGTACATGGTTATGGAATGATTGAGACATATCATGAGCGATATGGTATATGTTTGATGCATATCTTGATGATGTTATGGTACATGCTTGGTGATGATAGTATGTATTAAGACAAATTTTCATGATGTTATGGTTCATGGCTTGAGACTTATTTTAGCACATGGTTGAGGAACATATCTTTATTATAATATGGTACATTGTTAGAGGCACTTATTGGTGATCTTGGTACATGATATGGTATAGGTTGATGTACATGGTTGATATACATGGTTGATGTACAAGGTGTGGTATAGGTCAATGTAAATGTTTTATTTACATGGCACGCTGATGGTTTTGGTATCAAAGTGAGTGGATATTTTTATAGTTGGTTGATGATGGTATATCAATGAAAAAGATACTGACAGGTTGGATGATTGGTTGATCATCAGTTATAGGTTGATGTGACAGTCATAGTGACAAGTTGATGTATCAATGATAGTGAAAATGGTAGTGGACATTATAGGTTGATTAGTGGTAGTGACAATTTGATTCTACACTTATATTTCAGGGTAGAAGGAAGGGGAAAGGAAATGGGGTTGTAGCATCCTTCCGGTTGGTGCTAGATAATTCAGGGATTTGTAGCTTCCTTCAGTTTGGATCCTATAAATTAGGGGATCATATCCTCCTTCTGGTTGGAACCAGAGAATAAAGGGGGTTGTATCCTCCTTCTGGTTGGTGCCAGTGAAATCAAGGAGTTGGTGATTCCTTCAGGATGGTGTCTGTAAATCAGGGCGTCATAGCCTCCTTCTGGTTGGTGTCAGAGAACTTAGGGAGTTGGTGCTTCCTTTAGGTTGGTGCTTATAAATCAGGGGGTTGGTGCCTCCTTTTAGTTGGTGTTGGATAATTTATAAGTTGGTGTTTCCTATCAATGTATTCTTGATATATAATAAATAATTTCATGTTTTTCTCCCATTCAAGTTTGCACATAAATTCTATTGTATTGTGTATTTGATGTGATGTTTTTGAATGGTACTTATTTTGGTTATATTCTCATGATATGTTGAATGCAATCATAAATGATATACTTCCGATAAAGTTGAACATTATATATTGTGATTGAAAGTGGTAAAAAGTGCTCATATTGATTCACCCTCCCATCTCAGTATTCCAACACTATTATCTAGATCTCTAGCTCAATCTACATCAACAAACTCGTGTATGCCCAACATTATTTCCAATCCTAGTATTCCTTGGTATCACAATCCATAACTAATAGTGCCACATAGATACCATAAAACCCTCTTTACTATTGTCCAATTTCCCTTCCCTACTTTTGACATATACCTTCTCGAAACTGCCACTGCATGTGCAATGTTGAATCTAACACAAACCATTGCATACATCAAACTCCCAACCACACTAGGATACTAAAAAAAAAAAGATTTTCTCTTCCTCTGCTTGCTCCTTAGGACACTAATTTGTAGATAAATTTACACATATATGTAAAGGAACCTTGGCTGATATACATTCCTAGATATTAAAATTATGTAATATTGTCTCAATATATTTCCTCTGATTTAACAAGAGTTTCTGGTTTTACTAATCTCTCTTAATTTCCATGCCCAAAAATAAATTTTCAATCCAATATCTTTTGTGTCAAATTTAGAGGAAAACTAAGTTTTCACATCTTGGATAATATACTTGTTGTTTCCTATTAGCAACATATCATCTGCATACAATACCAAATAAGTAACACAATCACCAACTAATTTTTAATACACATAGTGATTGGCTTTGCTCCTTATAAATGCAAGTACTAAAATATACGTATCAAAGTTTTTATACCACATCGTTGGTGATTGGTTTACCCATAGAAGGATATTTTCAACATACATATCATTCCTTTCTTTTCCTTCACAAAAAATCCTTCTGGTTGCTTCATGTATATTTCTTCTTCCAGTTCCCCATGTAGGAATGTTGTCTTCACATCTATCCGTTCTACTTCAAATTCAAAAGAAACGAAAAGAAATAAAATAAATCTAATATAATTTATCTTGGAAACATGAGAAAAAATTTCACCAAAGTCAATTCCCTCTACCTGGGAATTGTTGGATAAATTTCTATTTTCGGCACACTAGTTCATTGGGAATTAACTGGCTAGTTCTATTTTAGACTTTCTATTTAGATCATCACTATTATGCTATTATGCATGTTATTTCCTATATATGAGTGTATTCCACTCATTCATTGTATCATATATCATATTGATCATCATCTATGTAGCAATCATTCATTCATTGGTCAACTCATTGGAGTAGTGTGAATATGTTTTCTCATTCTTCCATATTGAATCTCTCATCTTTTCTTGATAAGATTTGTTTTTACTTGATTTATCTAGATCTACTGTGTAGTTTTCGATGAAAAGTTGACATGGTATTAGAGCTACACTTCTTGGAGCAAGCCAAACAATCAAAAGAATAAGGAAAATCATAGTTTTGGTGAGAAAATATGTGTAATAGATGTTGTCGCGATCTTTCTCTATCGAAAAGTGTGACAAGTTGAAGTTGTCGCACCTTCCCCCTACCGAAAGGTGTGAGATTCACACCCCAATACACTACCAGAGTGAAACAATGACCTGTATCACCCTAGTAGGGAGACAAGAAGAAACATATCGCTCTGTTTATGAAGGCAAGTGTTGATGGGCATTCAATCCCTTGATTCAACAGTAGTAACGACCTTAAATCCCTTGATTCAACAGTAGGAACCAAACCCTCCACCTTGGCCCAATTAGACTCTATAGCATTTAATAGTAGAATGGTTCTCCAGATCTTGTGATCTAGCAAAATTATCAATGGGCTTTACGTTTTCTTGTGAAGGCTCTTCCTTCAGTTTGGACTATCTCTTTTTTGTATTTTCTCTTGGGTGGGACCGATATGAGATGTAAGCCAATATAAACCAACTTGGTAACAAAATGGAATTAATCTTAACTAAGGGGAAGAGGTTGAACTTGGGATAACCCACTGCTCAAGCATGCAAACAACAATTTTACACCACAAGCCTAGTACTAATGCATTAACCATGTGAGCATCCAATTACTATCTGAGATACTATTTGCTAGAAAGAAAACACATATGCAATAAGATAATGTCAAGCAAAATAATTCATATACCATAATCATTCATCACATAATAACACAATGATTCATCTTCATCATGAAAGGAAAGAAAAAAAAAACATTGCACTAGATAACTTGACAATAGAATTAGTTTCTCTTACTCATTACAACATCATTCATGAAAGAGGATAGGAAATAGTTCTTCTCCATGTCCAATCACACATGCAGGTGATGAAAATAACTTTCCTCTGGTCTAGAAGGACTTCTCAATTCAAAGGGAATTTCAAAATAATTCTTAATAACCAGAATGAAAGAGTTCTTTCAACAATCATCGACCTCTAACTAATTGATCGATCTTCTTATTTATAACATAAAATCCAACTGAAAATAATGGCTAAGTGAAGTTTGAACAAAAAAAAATTCACCACGTGGCGTCCTCTTCTAACAGTTTCTTTAACAGTCAACTCGAGGTATCACTTGAAAGGGTGACTTTCCTCATACTCTGACCAACTGATGAATAGATCCTTGCAAGTTTGGGCCCATGGAAACCTATGTTTCTCCATCGGATCCATGTAGAATCCTTTGATATACACTGCATGCACTCGATACTTCACTAGACTGGTGTTTAACTATTGTAGCATGGTTTGAGCCTTCATTGGATATTCCATAAATATTTTCACTTGGCCCGGTGACGTGTCAGTCACATTGGCTAGCTCTTCGACCCATAGTGAATCCTTCTTGGCATGCAATCCGACTATGTCGCATAAGTCGATGAAATTGTCAAGGTTGTCGAACTCAGGGAGTCCTATATCCTTCATTGGTTTGTTGATTTTACCCCAATGTTTCTCACATTTTTCCCATTGCTTTTGAATTTCTCTGTGTGGTTCCTAAGACATCTTATCCCAATACTCGACCAATCACTTCATATGATCAAGACTTCTTTTGCCCAATACCTAGATGTCGTGTTCTTCTTTATCTCGACCCTGCTGGACTGGATCAAGGTATTCGAGTCTTTCTATGGCTTGTTGTGCATTTTCATTCCATCGCTCCATATCCTTGAATGTTGTGAGTTCCATGAGAGTGTCTTCCTGGAGCTGGCTATCTTCATAGTGAACAAGTGCCACTCGTGCGTGAACCTGTTGTAAGCTACTTCAAACTCGCTTCTCAGATAAACCACGGTCTGAGTGGTGCCCTGATAGTATTCAACTAGGTGGCACAAATGTTCTAGCTCCTTCAGGGTGGTGGCCAACTCTTTTTCATCCTCTTTAGCTCTGCCCAGGGTGGCATCTGAAATCGCCCTCCCTACGTCGATGAGCTCATATGTTCTGGAATTTTCTATGTTTATCAAATCCTCCTTTATGGTGATGAGGACAGAGCGATCTAGCATGATTCTCCCTTTATTTGTGGTTCTTTGGATGATGGCCCTACTCTTTCAAATCTCGATTGTAGGAGATCACATATATATCGGCCACCTCATCCACTAGTTTGGGAATCTGCTGATCACCCCATGTGAGTGTGTTTCCTATATTTCTAGTGGTATATACTTGTTCCAGATCAGGTTCTTGAACTCTCTCATTGTACTCCGAGGGGCCAGCCTCTGTCGGTCGCTTATTGGGGATCTGAGTATCAAGCGAAATAGAGACATCGGGAAAAGACATGATACTTACTTGCTCGTCTGCAGTCGAATTGTCGACTTCCTTTTGTGGGGATCCTCCTTTTGGTTCGTCCAGTTCTGACTTGCCCTTCGGATCATTGGCTTGGGTCTTCGGTGCTTCAAGGTTTGTTGTGTCAGGAACATTTTCAGATTATTGGGTCTAGGCCTTGGGATTAGGAGAAGCATCCTTCTCAGGTCCATTTTCTTCTTGGATATGCACAGGGGTCTCAAGAGATGTCTCCTAGCTCTCATCATCACTATATATATTTATAAATTCAATCAAAGGATTAGGCATGCCTGCTCCTACTGATACTCATCCCACCTACGGTTGAATCATCACACCTGTCGGTGATCCGACTGGTGGCCTTGTGGAATAAGGGTTATTTGGCCCGTTGTTATTACCAAGGTTTATGGAATCAGGGCCTCTCCCCCCTGCTGGGATTTCTTCTAGGATTTTCGTCAGAAGCTTTGTCACTATGATGAGGTCTGGGTTATCCTGCATCCACTTCATTAACAGTTGGGCTTGTTGATACACGAGTCCCCCCATTCCCTGTTTATATTGAACTTCAGAGAGATTCCTAGCTTGTACTGGGGCTACCTGGGCAATCCCTGTCATTTCAGTGGTTCCTTGTGGGGATCCCATGGCTCTGATTGATATCATTTCTTCTCTTTTCTTGACGGTATCTTGAAATTTTTGTTCTAGGAATATTTCTTTCTCATCCCAAATCATGGCTTTGAATCTGGTTGCCTTGGGGTTAGCCATCCTCACCATCACCTCTTCCCATCCTGAGAATTTTTGTTGAATATTTCATCCTCAAACCTGTTGTGGGCATATGGCCAGTAAGATGATACCTTTTGTGTGTGCTTCATGACCAGACCCTTGGGGTTGTGTTTGTGAAAACTGTCTATATGGAATCGAAACTCCAATTGGCTTAACCGTTCTTGCTTGGCCTACGTAGTGTCCTTTACCATGTAGAAACCCATAGGGTATGAAGGATCGCTTCTTATCCTTTACCAAAGTAGCATTATAACCTTGCAGGATGATCTGATAACATATTTACCCTACTATTAGTCGATCATGGACATATACAAGTAGCAGATGAGGTGCTCCAGTCGCACCGAAAACCCTCATGTAGGTATCGTGTTCATCCAGATACCAGTGGCCAACCTTCAATATATTATTTTTGGCTACATTCAATAGCCTTGGGAATTCTTTCTTGAACAATAAATTGGCCGCAGATGAGAGAGTATGATTTCTTGTAGTTGTTCTCCCACAAGATTCTGAAATAAACATGGACCGGGAGATCTGAGGTATGCCATCCTAAGTTCATTCTAGCGAAATCATTTTTGGCATAGACGAAATCCAGAAGATAATATGCCATGTAAAAGTATGGGGTTTCTCCTTATTTTGGCGTCTGAGCTTGCCAGATGAAGGTGCTCAGCTATTTGGAGATGATTGCACCCTAGTTAAAACCTATTACAGAAATGGCTATGGTATATGCTAGAGGAATCCAATCATCTGAAAACCTGGAGCAGTCTTTTTCCCCGTGAAATATATAGAGGAGAGCCATTATATATATGTAAGGTTGGTCATTGGGTACCAGCTGGAGGTCCGATTGGTGAACTTTTTATCCTCTCTCCACCAGGAAGCCATCACCTTACTAGTGGCATGTTTCTCATAGAAGCTCAAAACAAAATCAGTATTCAAATGCTCTTCCAGCTCTCTAAGCTTGTAATAATAATGCACTTATATGGAAGGAAAACCCCGACACAACCACTATTGTCATCGTTAATCAAAAAAAATTGTGTGTTTTTGTGATCAATAAGCCATTTCAGGAGTTCAATACAGGGAAATATCGGAGTCCTGCTCGCCACCATGTGTAGGTACAACTTTCATACATTCAATAGAACTTCATCATCAAGTCTTCTCATATCAGGATTGTTGTGCAGGTTATATTCGCGGATCTCTTCTTGCTTAATCTTCTTGAAAATTTATTCCCAACGCGGGAATACTGTCTTGGTCCCAATGTTCTCATCTGTGTCTCCAAAGGTCGGGGGTTAAATAAAATCTTTCTTGGTGGAGGTTTTGATGACAGGCACTAAATATGGAGATAATTCCAATTGTCTCGCCACCGCTAGGGAGGAACCTTCTCCCACCTTTGGTTCTTGTATCTTTGGTACTCTTGGATATTTCTTGGTGGTGGGCTTTTTCGGAGGCATCGTTCTTGCAACCGAAAACAATCTTTAGGCAGGTGCATAGAGTGAAAATGGATAAGGTGTATGAAATGAAGCATAAAACATCCATAGACCGGTATATACTTGTAACGCTTGCTAAACTGTTGTTTTTATACACACTATCCCTTGGAATTTATCCCCAGACTGCTCATCTCGCTCCTATGGATGATCCAGATTCCTTCACCCACAGAATAAACCTGTTTTCAATGACTTAGAGAATATAACAGGAGAGATCCTACCAGTCCTATCAACCAGTTAATACGAGTAATGGGTGAAATTCAAAAAAATCTATTGTTGAATCTCTGCAAATAAATTCTACGTGGGTTGATGACAGAGGCACGGGGGGGAAAATGCACTATATTAACAAGTTCAAGTGGTCCTTTTGATTCGCGCATGAATTAGCAACTAGTGTGAGATTATAGAATAAATTAACCTTTAAATGTGTCGTATCTAGCGTATCTCAGATCTAAAACGTCCCATCGCGTCATCTTCTTAGTGGGCAGATCGAGAATCGACGATATTTGTATGCATGTTTCTGTCAATATCCTCTTGAGAAAACTTCTGACATCGATTTACTTCATCGTACAGTATCGACGCGGCACCACTAACTCGTGATACAGGGCACTAACGACCGAGACCTTAACTTATATGGAACGATCAAACTCGAGACTTTGTTTAAGTCAAATGCACTAAACTGAGCGCAATTTCTTCATGGGTTATCGTTCTTTGAATCTCTTGAGTCCGAAAACGTTTCCGAGGTCGACGATCGACGATTATTATTTCATTTTCATTCAATGCTTATTCTTTCAAACTTTCGCTGATGTCGAGAGAACCAGTAATCGTCGATATCCTTGGTGAAGTTTTTTTTTTGGCGAAATAAAATGTTCATTCGTCGATGTCAACGAAGATCGGGGCTCAACAACTTTGGTTCTCTCCAACATTTTATTTCATGCTTAATCCTTTCTAATGTTGAATTATTTAAGCACGTCCAGGAAAACTTTGACTGTCATTTCTCTAATTTAGATATTAGTATTTTAATTTAATGATTTTCATATGTCCAAGCAATCTTTTAAAGACCTAATGAGAATAAAAAATGATAAGAAAAGGACACAATTTTCATATCAGGAAATGCCAAATGAATAAGCGGTACCCAAAAAGTGAAATTTTACGTAGACTTTTTAGGGTGTGTTGAGTGCTCAACAAATGGCGATTCATTGGGCGAACGCAAAATCTTTGTTCTTCCCTCATGCTCGGATGGTACAAAAGCTGGCGGGGAAACTTTCCTGGTTTTAAATCAAATCCTCTTTTACCTTTGCAATTTGAAATCCTTCGATTGGTTTTTTGGGTCTGCCAGTGGGGTTTTGACCTTTATTCCTTCTTCATTTCCTGTAATCTTGACTCATGCCCCTTTTCACAAAGTCTAGGAAAGCATTCACTGATATGAAGTCTTTAGTTACCTCTACTCACTGGACTCGGTGTTTCTCCACTACCAGTGAGAGTCCATAGCCCCGCAGAGTCACCCCAACATCACAGACCTTACTTTGATGCCAGCGAGCATCCATAGCCCTGGTGGAGATATATGCATATTCTCTCCTACTGTTCTTTCTTTGATAATGAATATCGACATGATTCCCCAAGCGAGTGGGAGAGGATGATGTTTGTTTATTTGGAAAAGTAAGATGATCAAGGTGGATCTTTTGCTGTATTTGTTTTTGGGGTTCATGTAGTCCTTTTTGTATTTCCTTCCTTCCCTTAAAGTCTTACCAAAACACTAAAAAGACACTTCTAGCATTTCTTCGAAGTTGTTTGTTTGCGCGGGTTAGATGGAGGGATCCTCAAAGAAATTGCACATTCCTTGATTCTTCTTGTGTTGTATGTGAGCGATGAGCTCATAATAGATTTCTATATGTCACATGACTTAAGGTCAACCATTGTCTTTCTAAACACAACTTTCAAAAGTGCAAAATTCCAGAAAGCAAAGAAAACAAAATTGTATTTCGCAATCATGAAAACACTAAAACAAGATACCTCTTTTTTTTTTGAATATATATATTTCGTATTATTGGAAATATTGTTTGAGGGCTTGGCCATTGACTGGGAGGGCATTAGGTTCCCCCCTCAGATTCTGCAGTTGATAAGTTCCTACACCAATCTTCTCAGCCACCTGGAAAGGTCCAAGCCACAGATTTTGAAACTTAGAATGTTTCCCTTTCGGCTCATTTTCTCTGTCCCATTTCAGTACTAAGTCTCCTATTTCAAAATTCTTCTCTTTGGCCTTATTCTTGTCCAACCACTTTTTCACTATCTGTTGGTGAGCTATGAATTTCGACTTATCATTTTCTAGCATGAGCAGAGTATCAATTCTTTCTTGTATGACCGATGAGGGATCCCCATTGGAATCTTGGGCTAGTTGAAGAGATGGAAGATAAAGCCCATTTGAGTGAATGGATTCTTATCCATAAACTAGGAAGTATAGGGAATTTCCTATGGCTTCTTTGGGTGTGACCCTCTTGGCCCATAAAGCATTACAGAGTAGATTATGCCAATTCCTTTGGTTATTTTCAACCACCTTCTTTAGTATTGTTACTAGGTTCTTATTGGTCGATTATTCCACCCCATTTCCCTAGGAATAATAATTTGCAGAGTACCTAATTATGATTTCTTTTTCCAAAGCAAACTCCGTCAGTCGGGTGAAAGAGAAATAAGCTGCATTATCAAAAACTAGGACAGAAGGGACACCGAGCCTTGTGATTATCTATTTCTCTATGAATTGGATCACCACTTTTTCGTTTACATGATTCAAAGGGATAGACGATTCCCACTTTGTGAAGTAATTAGTGGCAGTTAGAATGTACTTGTGTTGTTTTGAAGATCTTGGTGTAATTTATCCTATGATATCTAACCCCTTTGCTCAAAAGGCCTAGAGACAATCACTAGTTGGAGTGGGATTGATGTTCTCTTCTCTCTCCCAACGCTCATTTGAAATTTTTTATAGTTACTAGCATAGGTGTGAGCGTGTTTGAACAAGGTGGGCCAATAATAGTCAACCCTTAGTATCTTATGAGCGGTGGTGATTACTGTGAAATGTCCACCGATAGGGCCATCGTGGAGCTCCTTGAAAACTTTGTCTACATCTTCACATTCGAGAAATATTAAAAGTACCCCATCATAATTAATCCAGAAGAGTACTGAATTTATGAGGCAATATTATGTAGACTTTTACCTGAGAGCTCTCCTTTCACTAGGGTTGATATTTTCTGGGTAGGCCCCATGGTGTAGGAGGTAATTCAAATTCGTATACCAGGACTCACACCTTGGGGAAATGTATGAAGCTTCAACACACCATAATTCCATTTCATTCTCCCATCCAGAATCTTCATTTACTTGGTCCTGGGCTTAAGCTGCGAGTTTTCACAACACTTTCCCTTTAACAAGTTTAGCAGTTTTTATATCAGATCAAATTCTTGGACCACTGCCATCCATTTCCATCTTTTCTCCCTCATCTCTTGCTGAGTAAACAAGGATCAGACCGCAGGCTGAGGCATAATCACTTTGGTGTCGTTCTTGAGGATGTAAGACCTAAAGTTATTTAATACCTTATATACCACATAGGCTTGTTTATCTATGGCAGGATGATTTAGTTCATCTCCTTGGAGGTTGGTACTCATGAATAACACTGGGGCCTCATTTTAGTCATCATCCTTCTGAGTCAACACTGCAGCTAACGACTGGTCGGAGGAGAAAGTATAGAGGAAGAAATCCCTATTGAAATCAGGACTTTGTAGCACAGGGGCCCGAGATATAGCAGTTTTAATATTTTTGAAAGTATCCTTTCATTCATCATCCCACTTAAATTTGACATCTTTGTGAATCATATTTTGTAAGCGTTTGATAGTTTCCGTGAAATTGGGAGTGAATTTCCTCAAGAAATTGATTTTCTTGAAAAAAGACTGCATGATTTCTTCTTGTGAGGCAACGGGAGCTAAGCTATGGCCTTAGTCCTTTCTAGGTCTATGCGAATGCCTCCTTGAGATATAATGTAGCCTAGCCTCTTACCTTCCTCGATGCCGAAAATAGTTTTCTTGGGATTTAAGGATATACCGTATCTCCTACACCTTTCAAAAATTTAGGTTAAGTGTTGGATGTGCTCATCTCTGTTCTTTGAATACACAGTTACGTCGTCCAGATACACTACCACACACTTGTTGATTAGTCCCTGAAATGCTACATCTATGGCCCTTTGGAAGGTCTCTCCCACGTTGATTAACCCAAAAGGCATGAATTTATAAGCGAAGGTTCCCCACTTGGTTCGGAAGGTATTTTTTAAATGATCCTCCTCCGAAACTAGGACTTGGTTGTAACCCGAGAAACCATCCAGTAGAGAGAAAATCTCTAAGCTAGACATGGTCTATAGGAGTTTCTCCATTGGCGAGACTAGGTAATTTTCCTTTTTTGAAGCTCTGTTGAGGTTTCTAAAATATACGCATAAGCGAATTTATCCAGTCTTTTTCCTCACAGGAACCAGATTTGCTACCCATGCAGAATGCCTAACCTGGAAAATGATCTTGGCATGTAAAAGTTTCTTTAATTCCCGATACATGAGAGGTTCCAGGGATGGGTTATACTTTCAGAGCTTCTGTTGGAAAGGTTTCACCTCAGGTTTTAACGGTATAGTATGTTGAATGATTCAGGTGTCATAGGTTTTCAGGTCTCGGTAGGACCATGCAAAGACATGTTGATATTTTCATAAAAGTTTGAGATAAGACTTTCTTTCTTCTTTTCATATGGTCTTGCCAAGATTCACATTATTTGGATTTTCCAAGGTTCCGAGATTTATATTTTCATGCAGGGGACATGAGATACCAGTCTTTGCATTCTTAGGCCCCCTAAAGTGTTCTTTTGGGTCAAACAGATTTTCTAGATTAGTTATCCTCTTTGGGATGGTGTGAGATTTCGATCTGTCAATAGGCTGGTCTATTCAAGAATCAGTTTTTGTCACTTGCTCCTGGAATACCTCATCGTCAATGGCTAAATATTTGAAATTGTCTTGGTTAGTTAGGAATTTTATGATCTGTTCATCTCCTTCAAAGACCTTCCAATTAGAGATATTGTTAGGCACTGATGGTTTGTAGAGTAGTTCCACAGTGAACCAGGAGGCTTCATAGTCTTCTAGAGGTGACAACCTTGAGCCAGTTGTGGCTATGGAATCAGCAAGGATGTTCTTTTCCCTGGGGATCATGGTGATATTGAAAGCTTCAAAATGCTCCATTAACCTATGCACTTACTGCTGATAATTCTTCAGGTGCAGGGAATTGCAATGTATAGTATTCCTTACTTGTCTAACGATAATCTTCGAGTCCCCGTAAAATTTCAATTCTTTGGCATTCAAGTCTATGGATTTCTTTAACCCTTGTACTAGAGATTCATACTCTACAGTCTTATTGGTGCATTAAAATTCTAGTCTATAGGACAGGAAATAACATTTACCTTTTGGATCGATGAGGATGCACCATGCCCCTGGTCTTTCCTGTGATTTAGATCCATCAAAGTATATGGTCCAAATTTGTGAACAAAAATCGCCCTTTTCTTCTTCCTTATTACTTTCTATCTCTTCTATCTCTTGTTCTATAATTACTAACATAGGGTCTTGGCAGAAGAGGGTGTCTTCTGTCGGTATCAACGATTTGTATTGAAAAACCATTTTAGAGTTTTGAGTGATGGGGACATCAGATAAGAGAGGATAAAATTCCCCGAAGTGAGAATCACAAGAATAATTTCCCAGCACGGGGAAATCTGTGGATGAGGGTTCATTCAAGGTTTCTAGTTCAGTGACTGTATGTTTCAGATATCTCTCCCTATCAATTCTGATCATATTCTTGTATCCCTTCAGTGGTAGCCAAAGGTGTGCCCAATCTGTGATAAAGTACCCATTTAACTTCTCAGACCAATCTCGACTTAGTAATAACCCATAGTCCTCTGGGATGTCTACCACGATGATGTCAATCACTTGTACAAATTTAGGATAAGTTGTTATTCTGATCATTACATCCTTGAGTTCCCCCATGACTTTGACCTGGGTCTTGTCTAGTTTTATCACATGTTTATCGCTCTGTAGAGGAACGACATTTAATTTTTTGCAAATAGACAAGGGCATGACATTGGATGATGCTCCTGAATCTACCAAAACATTATGGAGGTTCCTATTGAAAACTTTGAATGTTAAGAGGAAAGGTGGGACAAAAAGCTTCCCCTTTTTATCTTCTGAACAATTATTCACGGTTGGTTTATTTACCAGATCTGTAGAAGCTAGATTTCTTTACTGACCATTGCCAGTCATGGGGTCTTCTACTGAGTTTGAAGCTTGTAGTAGGAAATCCTTCTGTTGAGGTATCCTGCATATGTCAATGATTTATATGTTATCCCTTAACCTCTTCAAATATTCAACTACGTTGTAATCTAGTTTGGGAGATTCTTGGGTGTGGATGCTTATAGGTTTTTTACTGGGAGCAAAAGGTGCTTTCGGGTGATCAGGAGTAGAATTATTTCTCGAATTTTGGGTAGCAGCAACATCTTTTGAGACAGGTGGACCTTTACTGCACGTCTGCACCATAGAGACCTTGATGGGTGGTTCTTGGGACTCAAACATGTCATCGGAAGGTGTGATCAGGTCGGGATCCCATATCAGCATGGTTGTATCTTGTGGTGGATCAATCTCTTCCTGGTCAACAATATTCATAATTGAACTGCTCGATTGTTTGATCAGGGAGACTTCATCTAGAAACCAATTCGCCATCAAATTCATGGCATGCACCCATTGAGGGAAGTCTCTTTCGAAGTGGTTTTCCTGTTGATATGTGCAGAAAGAATCAGATGCTACATTCCCTAGATCGATATTTAAGTTAGTTGGGGGAGGTTCAATTGCCTTGAACGGTGGGTTCCTTTTAAAGAAAGGATTATAGGACCTTTGGCCTTGGTTTCCTTCCCCTACGTTTCTCTTCATGTCTATGATCTCTTTTGATAATTTCTTAACCATCCATTGTAGATATTCTATGTCTCCATTACCCTTGTTGGGACTCTGTTCTTCTTATTTCCTCGACGGTCTATTCAAAAGGAGTCCTCTCCTAGGATGAGGTTGAGCTTCTTTCTTAACTAAAGAAACCTGGCCTTGTTTACACCCTTTCATCTGGAATTCTATTGTTTTGTCTTCCTCAAAATTCTCAGCTAGGGTTCGTTTAGCAACCCTTTTCACGAACATGGAAATAGAAGTTGGTAGAGCGTTAGCATAAAATTCGATTTGCAATTCCTAAGTTGGCTTAGCTTTGGCCTAGAACTAGTTCAAGATGGTCGTGAATATTTGATTGAAGTCTTTGACCCTTTCTTTCGAACTCAGGGTGGTGACATTTTACTCGGGCATCAGATCTCCCTTAGTAGTTTCTTCGACAAATTTGTCTAGAAAATCTTTCTGGAACTTCGTCCAGCTGGTTATAGATCCTATTGATAGATTGAAGTACCACGTGGAAGCTGAATTCTCAAACATATAGGGGAAAAGTATGCATACTACATCTTCATGTTGGACATTCATAAGCCTAATCGCTAGTATAAATTTCTTGATATGATCTTCAAGCAATCCAGAGGTTTCAGGATCGAACTTAGGAATCCACTTCTCTGGATGTCGGGGCAAGTTATGAACTGGTCCCGAGAGGGACAAAGTGTATCTAGCCAACCAAGGTTGATTGTTCAGAGGTGGGTTCCCCATTTCATCATTATGGTCATTGTTTCCTTCCATATCTTCAGAATCTGAGTTAAACTCCTCCTCTTCCAAAAAATCATCTCGTTCAGAGACGTCGTCGACTGGCATTTCAGGTATCAAATCAAGAGGATCTTGGATCTTGGTAATTGAAAAATATATTAAGTCTTCTATCGAATGCATGAAAACCTCGTCGGGAGCACTAACCACTGGCCTTCTTTGTTTTTTTCTTTGAGGGAGTATGGGAGCCAAGGACAATGCACTGATCTGTCGGTCATAGGCTCTTGTGATTCTTCTAAATTGATTTACCTCCTTGTGAGGAAAAGTGTAAGGTATTTCAGGGTGAAAAGGTTGTTCCTCGGGCTAGGGTGAGTTACTCGTTTCAAGAGTACTCAACATGTGTGGGATGTCTTGGGAATTACTAGCCATGGATGTGGGTCGTTTTTAATCTATAGGTTGTTCGAAATACTCTGTAGAATATATATCCAACCATTCATTCTCAGGCCCTCCTTCTAGCACCAATTATGTTGATGGACCTTGAATCCCTTGATTCAACAGTAGGAACTAAACCCACCACCAAGGTCCAATTAGACTCTACAACATTTAATAGTGGAATGGTTCTCCAGATCTTGTGATCCAACAAAATTATTGATGTGATTTACATTTTCTTGTCAAGGCTCTTCCTTCAGTTTGGAATATCTCTTTTTTGTATTTTCTCTTGGGTGGGACCAATATGAGATGTAAGCCGGTATAAACCAACTTGGAAACAAAATGAAATTAATATTAACTAAGGGGAAGAAGTTGAACTTGGGATAACCCACTGCTCAAGCATGCAGACAACAATTTTACACCACAGGCTTGGTACTAATACATTAACCATGTGAGCATCCAATTACTGTATGAGATACTAATTACCAGAAAGAAAATACATATGCAATAAGATAATGGAAAACAAAATAATTCATCTACCATAATCATTCATCAAATAATAGCACAACGATACATATTCATCATTAAAGAAAAGAACAACACAACATTGCACCAGATAACTTGACAACATAATTAATTGCTCTTACTCATTACAACATCATTCATGAAACAAGATAGGAAATAGTTCTTCTCCACGTCCAATCACATATACAATTGATGACAATAACTTGCCTCTGGTCCATAAGGACTTCTCAATTCAAAGGGAGTTTCAAATTAATTCTTAACAACCAGAAAGAAAGAGTTATTGAAACAACCATCGACCTTCAACTAATTAGTCGATGTTCTTATTTATAACATAAAATCCAACTGAAAATAACGACTAAGTGCAGTTTGAACAAAAAAAAATTCGCCACATGGCATCCTCTTCTAACAGTTTCTTTAACATTCAACTTGAGATATCACTTCAAAGGGTGATTTTCCTCATACTCTGACCAACTGATAAATAGATCATCGCAAGTTTGGGCCCATGGAAACCTATGTTTCTCCATCGGAGCTATGTAGTATCCTCTGATCTCCATCGCATGCGCTCAGTACTTCACTGGATTGGTGTTTAACTATTGTAGCATGGTTTGAGCCTTCATCGGATGTTCCATAAATCTTTGCACTTGTCCTGGCGATGTATCAGTTAGCTTAGCTAGATATTTGGCCCATAGTGAATCCTTCTTGGCATGCGATCCAACTATGTCACATAAGTCGATGAAGTTGTCAGGGTTTCCGAACTCAGGGAGTCCTATATCCTTCATTGCTTTGTTGATTTTACCACAATTTTTATGGTATTTTTTCCATTTCTTTTGAATTTCTCTGTGTGGTTCTTGAGACATCGTATCCCAATACTTGACCGAATTCTTCATACGATCAATACTTCTTTTTCCCAACACCTGGATGTTGTGTTCCTCTTTATCTCATCCCTGCTGGACTGCATGGACGTATTCGAGTATTTCTACGGCTTGCTACACCCTTTCATGCCATCGCTCCATATCCTTGCATGTTCCAAGTGCCATGACAGTGTCTTCCTAGAG